>MKEJ01029051.1:325-18456 GCA_001753735.1 Embelia ribes
TGTGAACTAAGAGATGGGATAGTCAACTTGTTTAACTTATCTAAATTTTGTGTATATTACACTAATTGCGCATTTGTAATAGGATTATTTTCATCATCATTCATATTCATTAATTAGTGTGGTTGGTAAGATAATATTATTGAATTTAACATTTATAATTTTCTTTTGAAATGAATTTTTCTTAAAAGAGATTGAATCATACATTTGTAAACGATTCACGCGTTTGAATCATCCATACAACTGGTGGCAAATGAATACCTCTAGAATGTTCATAAAAATAAATGTTCAAAATAGATTTAGTATAATATTCCATACCCATAACATTTAAGAGGTCTTACCGGATCTATGTAAAAATGCTAAATCAATTTTTTATTTCTCTACTTTTCAAATTTTCATTTCAACTAAAAAAATTTCTTTTTAAATTCATTACATCAACTTACCCCCTACAAGAAGAATTTAACCACTTATATTTGTAATGGCACTCATACCATTCACATAATTACCCTCATACAATTGTATGTGACGTAATACACAGACAGAGGTCTAGATAACTCTATCCAACCATAAGCAAAAAGTAGGAAAACATGAGAAATTTCAATAATAAAACAATTGGCACATACCACTTGCCAGTGCAATAACTTACTGTTAATAAGCTAAGATGAGGATAATTTAGGCACTTCACATATGCACGCCAACTTAATTAATTAAATTGAGAACGAGAGAAAAAAAAAAAAAAAAAATCTAGGTAAACAAAGGGAGACAATAAAAGGGCAAAAAGACCCCACTAAGGTCGTTGGTGACGTGGCCCATCGCGGACTCGAAAATGACCTGTCAACTGTGATTAATTCCCCAGTTTTTAAGTTGTTCAAATCCGCCACGTCACTCACGCTATGGCCTGCGATTCGCTGGCGTATACGCCCCACGACTCGTCGATCGAGTTGTTGGCAGCCACGTGTTGAGTGGACTTCAATCGTGAATATTTATGGAAATATATTTTGGCTATACTCCTCAAGGTTCTAAATATTTACGAAAATGACCCAATATTTTTGTAAACTGAATGTAGACCTCTATGAGTTTTGATTCAAACGAAATACATACCTTGATCTAATTTTCGGCCATCCACCATCATCTAGTATAAAGTGTTTGCTTTGCACTTGTTATAGAACTACAACGATCACACTATTTCATTTTTTTTTAACAAAGAGCTTTGGAGTTTATATACAATAGAGGATAATATTCGTAGATTTTAATTTTTGAATGTGTAGTGAGATAATTTTGTTCGAGTGGGTTGGATTCATAGTAGTTGCAGACGTGAAATTTTTTGACATATGAAAATGCGTTACTTGTCTTTTAAAGATCAAATTAAATTATGACTTAAATATTTATGTAATGTTTCTATTAAATAAATTACATAAATATGGAGGTAGTTAATAGAATACAAAAAGTCAATTATCTTCTTAAAATAAAAATAAAAATAAAAGAAAATGTTCAATAATTAGTTTTTTTTTAAATATAGTTACTAGATAATTTTTATTAATTATCTCTTAAATAAATTGAAAGAGATAATTCTAAGTCAATTATCATGATTTAAAAATAATTTTCATGATAATTATTTCTTGGTTAAATAGTATAGATAATATTAAATAAGGAGGTGCTTATTTATAACTCCCTCCTTCTCTGCTATAACTCGAGGTATTAAGCTCCCATTTCAAAGATACACAGAAATAAGCAGAAGGAAGCATTTTTCAATCGTAGAGAGAGAAACTCCTGGGCTCAAAGATCATCAAAACTTAAGTATTCGAAGAGTTGGAGAATATCAAGAACAATTCATCATTATTCAAGAATAGGAAGAACAATCTTCAATCTATGACAAGTTGTTCAAGTCGTTCATCAGGTATTCTTTATTAAATCCAGCTTTCGATCTCCAACAAGCTACCCAAGTCGTACATCAGGCATCTATCATCAAATTAAGTCTTCGATCGGCAATAAGCTGCTCAAGTAGCTCATCAGGCGTTCTTAATCAAAATCAAGCCTTCAATCCTTAACAAGTTGTTCAAGCCCCGTAACAAGCTATTCAAGCCACGTATCAAAGGTTCTTTATCAACAAATTCTAACTTCGATCTGTAACAGGCTACTAAGTTGTGCATCAGGCGTTTAACAAAAAATCCAACTTTTAATTCTCAACAAGCTCTCAAGCTTTGAATCAGGCAATTATCAACAAATAAATCTTTAATCTACAATAAGCTACTTAAGGCCGCATATCAGCGCTCATCATCAACTTGAAATCTTTGATCTACAACAAGTCGCCAAAGCCATAGACCAAAAGTTCATACAAGTCAAGTCTCCAACTCTAAAGAAGATACCAGAATTGCAAGTTAGAAGTCTAGATATGGAAATCCTTGAGATCTAGTAGAAAAGCACTCAAGACAAGTCAAACTAACTTTATATCAAAATCAAGTTGCAAAGCTCTCAAGACAAGTCATGATACATTGAGAAAAAGCTTTTAACCCCTCAAGGCCAGATCCAAGGTCAAGCTATCAATTTGATACAATCTCCTAAGCCCTCAAGTTAAGAAGTTCATTAAGACTAAGTTGAAATATCCTTGAAGTACCAAATCAAAACCATTTCGAGAACAAATCGCCAAGCCCCCAAAGTCAAACAAATTAAATCCAAGTCTTGGAAAAGAATCAAATGACTACATTTCTTGTAGTTAGAAATTACAGAGGATTGTAATAACTTCAAATTATAATCAATAAAGTTACTTTATTCCCCAATTTTCCTATCTCGTTATTGCATTAGGGATTTTGTGTGTGATAAATTTTGGCACGTCCAGTGGGACCTTTTCTACCTTTTATTTTTTATCCTTAACGAAATAAATCAAGTCCCCTCAATGGAATTCAAGAACAACAGCTCAGAATCTCATCAATTTCAACTTAAAAAGCTTTAGAACTTCAAGTGAAAACAAGTCTTGATCAAGTACATCTAGCGGAAGGATAACAAATAGCATAACAAAGGGGGTAGAGACATATGTTCAAGGCACTTCAAAACCTATGATACTCCAAGTGGATGGCTCTGGTCCGTCAAAATTCTCTAATCCCCAAGGTAGTGAGCAAGATAAGTTGGGGGTAATTATAGTTGAAAATAACAATCCTACCATTGGAAGGACTTTATTTTAGCCATTCGCTTTACATTGCTTAGTTGCTAGTCCTAAGTATCATCAAGGGAAGGAAACCAAAACTCAATGATCAAAGTAGCTTCATGATCATGCAAATAATAACAACAATTGTTGTTACCTTGGAAGAACAGGTGGGTACCTTAGCCAAGATAGTTTAGTGTCTCATTAAGACTATTCAACAGTATGACACAAACTTTTCAATATTGATGAGTAAAGTAGGGCAACTACAAAAATCAAATAAAGATAATGTCATTCCTCCAGATTATCAAAATATTGATGAATTTACAACTAATAAGCCTAATGAACTGGCCAGTTTGCAACTATCTGTTAATGGATCACTTCCAGTCAATCGACTTGAAGAGTTAATTATCTACACAATCAAATGGAAGTACAAAGAACCAATAAAGTCATTTATCATCTATGCAAAACCATTCACACGAAGGATTGATCAGTTGATGATGCCAAATCGCTATCAACGCCTAAAATTCCAACAATTTGATGGCAAATGTAACCCTAAACTGTATATCGCATACTTTTGTCGAGATATGCAATAGCGTTGGAACCGATGGAGACCTTCTCGTAAAGGAATTCTTTCGGGCACTAAAGGAAAATGCTTTCAATTGATACTGCGATCTCGAGCCAGGAAAGATCAATAGCTGGGAGCAACTTGAGAAAGAATTCTCAATCGCTTCTATAACGCTCTACAGATAATAAGCATAACAAAACTTACCAACTCTTGCCAATAGGAGGTTGAACTAATCATTGATTATATCAACAAATAGAGAAATTTAAACCTCAATTGCAAGGATCGTTGTGCGAGACATCAGAAATAGAAATGTGCATCCAAGGCATGTAGTGGGGACTTCAATATATTCTTTAAAGGATGAAACCATGCAGTTTTGAAGAACTTGCATCCGTTGCACATAACATGAAACTTGTCATTACTTTAAGCGAAAATCAAGATCTGCCCCATGCTAGAAATATAAGAGGATGAAATGTTTCACACACTTTTGTAAAATATTTTTCTGAAGTATTACCAAGACAAAAAAAATTACTCATAACATAATTTTGTTTTTCTTATCAATCATCCGTAAAATATTTCACACACCTCTTTTTGGGATAGACAATCGCAAAAGGGGATATTGGTGCGTCATGTTTGTGAAGTCCTAGCTCCAATATGATGTCAACGATGTCTATAGAATCAATGATTTCCTCTAAGCTTGGGCAGCTGGTAAATATTTCATATATGTGACTCTTAACTTCTTAAGCTATCATTTGAGCCTTTGAAAGAGTGATTCTCAGTAACATTTCACTAACGTGGGCTATCGCCTTAGCTAGTCACCCATAGTGACCACCATGGTCTTGCATATTTGCCTGGGCCTAAAATCTGAAAGATTTGCATCTCTGCCTTGGATAAACATTTAAAAGGGCTATATAAACTTTGCATCCCCATTTGGTTAAAATGCATATAAGATCTCCATCTTTGTATTAGTTTAATGTCAGAATCGCCCATCAAATTTGTGTACTTCCATTTGGGTCGGACACATGAAAGCTCTGCATCTCTATTTTGGTTGTACAACTGAAGCAACTATCAAATTTTGCGTCTCCTTCTTTATCAAGCTATTCAAAATTACACCATCTCCGCGAATATTGAACATTTGGAGGGGCTATCGAATTTTTGCATCTGGGTTAAACTCTTGAAGGTTTGCATCTTCTCTCCCAGATAAACCATCAAATTATTGTATTTTTGCATGTTTCAAATGCTCACAAATTTCATTCATAAGTCAGATTCGTTGAGTCCTGCTCATTTCCAAGATCAAGTACATGAACATGTCTCAAGAGGGTATTTGTAGATATAAAAAATTTTTACATATGAAAATGGGCCATCACGATTTAAGTATTTAAGTAGTGTCTCCACTGAATACATATAAAGTTAATTAATAAATATATTAAGTTAATCATATTCTTAAAATAAAAATAGAAGATAATGTTCAACAACCAGTTTCTTTAAAAAAAATATAGTTACTAGATAATTCTTAATACTTTATCTTTTAAATAAATTGAAAGAGATGATCTAAGTCAATTATCATGATTTAAAAATAATTTTCATGATAATTATCTCTTGGTTAAATGGTAGAGATAATATTAAATCAGGGGCAAGCTTATCCACAACTCCCTCATCCTCTACTATAAAAAGAGGCTTAACCTCTCATTTTAAAGACACACAAAAACAAGCTGAAGGAAGTATTTTTCAAGCCGAGAGAGAAGCTCTAAAGCTCAAAGATCAAAATTCAAGCATTCAAAGAGTTGGATAATATCAGTAATAGTTTATCATTCTTCAATAACACAAAAAATAACCTTCGATCCGAAACAAGTTACTTAAGTTGCTCATTAAGTGTTGTTAATCAAATCTAATCTTCGATTTGCAACAAGTTACTCAAGCGGTGTATTAAGCATTCAACATCAAATCAAGTGTTCGATCCGCATTCAGTTGCTCAAGCCATATCAGATATTCTTCATCAAATTCAGCTTTCGATCTACAACAAGCTGCATAAACCGCCCATCAAACATTCTTCATCACAATCAAACCTTCGATCTACAACAAGCTATTCAAGCCGCATATCAAGGGTTATTCGTTAACAAATTCCGGTTTCGATCCGCAACAAGCTACTTAAGGCACGTATCAGACGTTCATCAACAAATCCAACATTATGATTCTCAACAAGCTCTTAAGTTGTGCATCAGGCGATATCAACAAATAAATTTTTAATTTGTAATAAGCTACTCAAACCGCATATAAGATGCTCATCGTTGCTTGAAGCTTTTGATCTACAACAAGCCACCAAGGCCATAAGCCAGAAGTTCATACAAGTCAAGTATCCAACTTGCTAGACAAATCTGCAAGTCAGAACTCTAGATATTGAAATTCTTAATATCAAGCAGAAAAGTTCTCAAGACAAGTCAAACCAACTCTGTCTTGAGATCAAGTTGCGTAGTCCTCAAGAAAAATCAAGATACCTTGAGAAAAAGCTTTGAAGCCTTCAAGGCAAGATCCAAAATCAATCTACCAACTTGAGAACAAGCTCCAAAGCCCTAAAGTTAAGAAGTTCATCGAGGCTAAGTTGCAAGACACTCAAAGTACCAAATCAAGGCCATCTCGAGGACAAGCCGCCAAACCCTCGAGTCAAAGTCAACCAAATAAAATCCAAGTCGATGAGAATAATCAATAGATTTTATTTCTTATAATTAGAAATTATAGATGATTATAATCACTTTAAATTATAATCAATAAAATTATTTTGTTCTCTACTTTTCGTATTTCGTTATTTAGAATTGGAATTTTGTGTGATACAATTGTTTTTCATAATGTAATCTATAATTGTACCATACTGGACTTCGGAACATATACTCAAAACAAAAAATTCATATATTAACCGGACTGTATAACACAAACTTCATTTGATGCCCCATATTCATTTATCATGTGGCACTCCTCACGTAAACTAAAATCGTGGAGAGTAATATAATTAATTTTAATTTTTAAATACAGGAATATTTGTGGAAAAAAACGAGTTTGATCAATAGTAATCATCTAGATTCTTATCCATAATTTTTACTAAAATTTGCTATTGGTAACATTTTCCCTCATTCAAGCTTGCTTTTACAAATCTCATTAACTTAATTTTGGTAATCACAAAACTGTTGTTTTTTTTTTTTTTTTTTGCCTTAAACATCATGTATGAAGGGCACATCTGCATAAACATGCATGAGAACCATAACATCAAATATATTTCATTCGTAAAAACCATACAAAATTGTACGTTAATGTTTGATATCTTATTAGAATCAAAACATGGGCAAATAATTCTAATTTTCACAGTACGGGATACTATTTCCTATAAACTGAAACCACGGGGTCATAGGTGTAATTTCCTAAAAATAAACGAGCCAGCGCAGAGGTTTGATGGGCCAGATGAACGAAGGCCCAAAACAAAGCAAACGCTGGTTTCTACACGAACACGTGTCTCGTGACGTGGATCTCGCATTGGCGCCCCGCCCTCTCTCTCTCTCTCTCTCTCTCTCCTTCCCACGCTTCTCTCTCTCTAAATCCTGAAATAAACTCGCTTTCTCTCTTCCCTCCATCTCCAATTTTTCTAGAGAGAGAAAGTGGGATTAGTTAATGCGGAGCTCAGAGCTTTGTTCCTGTTCAAGGTATACGTTAAATTATATAAAATCGTTTTTTTTCTAACTTTGTTTTATTAGAGTTGGAGTTGAAAGAATTAATGTTCTCAATTTGATGATTGATAATTTATAGGAGTTGATTGTTTTGTTGATCCTATGGAAATAGATATAGAGGATTATAAATAGAGAAATTAATTTTAGAAACAGTAATAAATAAACAGCGTCGATATGTTTAAAAAGTCTACTACGAAAACATCTTGGAGTTGTGTTTTTTATTAAATTGGGATCAATTCTCGAATTGTTTCCGTTTAAGATTTGTCGCGTTTTCGGTACATAATTATTTCCTTGTTGAAAAATTATTTTGAGAAGTGCAGAGAGTGGAGACTGAAGCCTTTCAATTTTCAGAATTATTGTCGTGGAATTAATTTTGTTTTTCCTTTTATTTACAAAATTTTGCTGCTATTGAGTGTGAATTAGTGTTTAAATTAAGCTGCTGTGTGAGGGTAGTTTTGTCATTAGTTTGGTTATTTAGTTTTATGTGCATGTGAATTGACACAATTTGGTAAAGGTATGTTAGTTGGTGGGCAGGTTGTAAAGACAAGTTTACCCCATCCCTTTTCTGTTTTTTCCCTATTTAGCTTTGAGTAATAGTTTTTATTTGTTAATTATAATTACATGTGCCTTGTGCTTGTGTATATGGCACACAATAAAAACAGATCTTGATCTTGTCCTAACTCTTTGTCTAGTTGTATTATATAGGGTTTATATATTTATACCTTTAAGCACAAAAAATAGATTTTTCAGATTAAGAAAAAAATTAGATGTATATATTTTATAACTTCTAAATTTGTAGGATAAAATAGCAAATGAACTTAGCTCAAAAGCTAAGATTTTAAGGAAAAAAGAAATTCTACTTTTGATTAAGAAAAGAGCCGGATAACTTCTATTATTATAGGTCAGAAAAGCAAAAAAACTGTTAAGCATTAACTAAGCACCCAGATGCTTTAATAGTTTTTAAGCAAAAAAGCATTAATGTTTAGGCTTAAAAGCTGCAACCAAAGAAGTCCTCAGTGATTTTTTTCTTAACTGCGTTTGTAATTTTTTTATCTGCAACTTCTGTATGTAGTTGTGTTTTTCTATCTATAGAGAAATATTACTTCCTTGTCACATCTTGGTTAATGATTTGTCCTTAGATTGGACAAGCAAACTATGGAAATATATAGGGTTTCCTCAAATTTTTCTTTAATTAGTATTTTTGTCCAAATTTCAATCCTAGGGTGAAAAAAGATCATTGCACTGATAGGAAGGTCTTCTGTTTTTGTATTGTAGTGTGTAATATTAAATGCTATATTAAAATTTATTAAGTTTCTGTTTATCTACTGAAGTTATGGGCAACACTGATTTGGATAAATCAGTGCATCTCACCACCTTATGTCCAAGGTCCAGCATACCCAGAATATGTATAACTTAAAGAAGAAGAAGCTCTTTTGAAGATAACAGTAATGATATGTGCACAAGAAAAACATGTGCAGAAATCGAATTAACACTATGTAGCTACATCTTGTATATTTGTCTATTCCTTGTGAATGTGATCTAACACAAAATTTAACCACATAGGTGTTTGTACAGTTGTGGTATATTATTGTCGATACGTGAATCATTTTCATCACAATAATTATGCTAACTTTACAAAATTATCCCTATATATGTCAGTCAGTTGTGCAAGAGAAATCTCCTGATTTAGATTTTATACCCTCTATTGAGTAAATTATAAAGAACTTGTGTGAGACTGTATATAAATGTTAAATGGAACTTGATTCACTTAACTCTAATTCATAGTAAATGTGGTGCTGCCTATAAATTCTATAGGTAGAGGTGGGAAATTCAATCCAACTTTACCACTTGGTTGTTCCTTTTAAGCATTATTATGATCAAGATAAAGCTTCTCTCGGGCAGGTCAAATATTGATTTTTTGTAAAAATTGGAATTAGCTCATAATATGACCTTGTCATCGATGTTTGCTTTTTACATGTTGCACTGGCAGAAGAATCTTTGCCAGGGAAAGGACCTCTTTTGATTGAGTTGAATTTTGAACCTTCATTTTAGCTTAGTATGAGATTCTTAAGAAGTGTATATCTAATCTAATCTAATACCAGTAAAAGCATTTTGTTTACGATATGAATCTTATGAGTTAAACTCTCTGTCTCTCACTGCTGACACGGCTATGCAGGTAACAGTTTTCTTTGGGCGAAAACACATTTGTTATATCTTCTGTAATCAATAAGAAGTTCAGTTTACGGATCGGGGATGGGAAGTAGTGAAGAAACGAAGGTTTCGAAGCCTGAAAAATCATCACCGTCACCAGCGGTAAGATGAGCAAGTGGTTGTTATCTTATGTGACAACGAATTATGTCCACCTTCTCATGTGTTTCAAAAATAAAATTTTCCATTTTTGAATAGTGCCATTTGGTTCTGATTGCTGATTATGTTTAACCTTTTTGGATCTTTGGTATTTGTATAGGATCAGGCCACCAATGTCCATGTCTATACTGATTGGGCTACAATGCAGGTTGTTTACCCTTTGTATCCTTTTATATATCTCCACCTACAAAGTTATAAAAAAATTTAAAAGTCAAAATTGATTGTGTACTTTGTTGCTTATGTAGGCATATTATGGCCCAAGAATGGCTGTTCCGCCATACTTCAACTCAGCAGTCGCAACTGGTCATGCACCCCATCCTTATATGTGGGGACCACAAGTAAATATTTTCATTTATAGTTTCAGCTATTTGTCTTGTGAAAATACTAATGGAGGATCACAGTGATGTGATAGAAATTGTATTGACTTAATAATTTTTTTCTTCTTTCAGCCTATGATGGCACCGTATGGGGCGCCTTATGCTGCAATCTACGGACATGGAGGGGTTTATGCACATCCTGGAGTATCTATCGTGAGTTTTCTCCCCATAGGTTTCTGGGTTTGCTTGACGAGAGAGAATAGGGTGGATAAAAGATGTTTCCTGTTGAGAAAAAGGGCGCTTTTCATTCTTCCTTGTTGGTTGCAAGAAAAACATGTTTCAGGGCGTTCTAGTGTGGATCAAAAGTTTTTGTATATCTATGATAAACTTCTCTATAGTCTTCTCTTTTGCCGTTGTTCAAGAAACCCTAGTGTAACTTTGACTTAGAACATAACTCTTATGGGATTTTAAATGAAATTTCTGTTGAGTTATACACATGTGGGCTTCCACCATTTCACGATGTAATGGCTAAGTATGAATTTAATATTCTACTGTTTGCGAGGCTTTGCGTGAATATATTTGGGTAGCGGAGCAATGTCCAATTGTTTCTTAGGGTGGCCGCTGATGGGCATTTCACAATATTTCCGGATTTTATGTATGTATTTCACACAACTTCCCTGGGGGAGCGGGGTTAGGGGAAGGGTGTTGGTCCCTCCCACCCCACTATTGGGTCCGCCAATGCTGTGTGAAAGTGGTCTTTTCTTTTTCTTGCTACACAGTTGATTTAAAGAGTACATTAGCGAAGATGGGTTTGTATCTTATGCCATGTGTCAATGCAGGCTGCTACTTCCAATGCGGAAATACCTACTAAATCATCAGGAAATACGGATCGATGGCCAAGGAAGAAGATGAAAGGGTTTGATGGGCTAGCAATGTCCATAGGCAATGGCAATTCTCAAAGTGATGAGGGAGGAGCTAACAGTACACAGTCTCAGAGGTTGGTTGACTAAAGATGTCATTCACTATTTGCTTGGTTAATTTTAAGACCACCAAGATTCACAAGGCAGAAAGTTACACTCCTTTCCGTATGCATTCTTGAATAAGTTTCCCAATAATGTCTTCTGAGAGTGAATATTGAAAAGTCTAGTCCACGGAAGCTCCTTAACTTTTTTTTTATGTGATCAGTGAGGAGACGGAAGGTTCAAGTGATGGAAGTAATGGTAATACATCAGGGGTAAGATCTGTCTCCTTTCTAGGTTTTCATTGATGCATTTCAATTCCAAATCTGTTATGCTTGATAATAATTAATTGCTTTCTTTCAGACGGGTCGAAATGGTAGGAAAAGGAGCCGAGAGGAAATACCAACTATAGGTGAGATTCATTTTCTCCGAGTCACTGTTTTCTTGTTGGTCTTGTGTTCCCATTTCCTATCTGACGGTGCTAATCTTGAAGTTCCTCAATTATGCTATATTGCAGCTTTTTAATGCCTTCCATGTGAACAGTCAAACAGTCTTGAGTGATACCCCGGGGGAAGAAAAATTATAAGCATTTGGTTGTGTTCTCCTGGGCTTTTATCATTTACATTCTCATTTTCATTTGTTTCAAGAATAAATTGTGAACACTTCTATGTTTATGTCGTTAGACTTGGTGCCGTTTCTGGACACAAATAATGTTAGCAACTGACAAAAAACTAATTATTCATATCTGAGATAAAAACTTGTTTTTAAGAGTTAAGACCATAATCAAACACTTACATATGCTGCTAATTTGCTCATCTTGATATGAACTGCTGGGAGGAGTTTTAAGATAAATGCCCGCCATACTGAATGTATCATGTAAAGCCTGAACTTATGCTTTCGAGTTTGACCCTAAAAAGTGGAAAATCAGCCGTGGGGTGCCCATGTGTAGATGATGTTGCATATAGGAGAAAAGTTCAACACGGGTTGAGAGTAAAGAACAATCCACCTGGATGACAAGAATGTACTAGGTATTATGGATTCAGAGGAGGTTCTAGCATTGGGTAAATACCACAGCTTAGTTCTAAGAAAGAATAGAAACTGACCACTAATGTAAACTATATTATTCTTTTCCCGATTCACGGTTAGTTGACACCCCAGCATGATGATGAAAACATTGTTATCTTAAAAAAAAAAAGACTGCTACACTGGGTGATGGATGCATTGGAGCACAATGTGGTCATATACTTGGTATTCCATAAGAATGATTTCTCCTCTTATACCTGAGAATGAATAAATAAATCAATTGCAATCAAGGAAAGAGGATGGAGATCATTACTTTTTGTCTAGTATCTCCCTAATTATGTCATTCATATCTAATGACTGGGATCTGAACAGATGGAAATGCAAAGACAGAGAATGGAGGGGTAGAAGTGAAAGGAGCTCGTGAGAAAGTTAATGCCTCTCTCTCAGGTGCTATGAATGCGGTTCATCCTGTTACAGCATTGGAGCTGGGGAATACTCCAATTCCAAAGGAAAGCCCAACGACTCCTCCTCAAGCTTGTGCTATTATTCCCAGCGAAGCTTGGCTGCAGGTACATCTCAATAACTTCTCTTTAGCGTTAGGACACTTTCAGATTAATATGAAAGGTGAGTTAGTGCTAAGTTCCTTGTGGATCTCTGTACTGCCACACTTGGCTGCGTATAATGTGGCTGGTACAAATGTTGGATTGACTTTGGGTGGTTGTTAGTACCCCTCGTTATTTGAACTTTAGGGCACAATGCTTTGATAGTATAGTTTTATACTCATTTGAAGATAGCCTTGTCAAATATCTTATTGTCTATATTTTATGAGATTTGTTTGTCCATGAGAAAAAAGTTTAGGATTACATGAACCGTGGGATTAAGATTTTGTGTAGGATGTATTGATATATCTGTTTGGATTAGCATTACGGCTTGGGCTTATATCAGACGATAATTTGGACCAATCTCATTGTTCGGTTGAACTTTTGTCCCAAAATACAGGTTTTGTGGGTTTCACTTGATAGGAAAGAAAGTATTCTAAACCCTCTTTTATGATATATATATATATATATATATATATATATGAGAGCATTTTTCTTTACTTTTTCTCCTTGTTAAGAGAACTTGCGTGTTTTGGGACTTGGGCTAACAGTACTTGATTTTTATCTTCATATTCATTATGTCTATTGATGTTAAAGATATTTCAGGTAGATGTCTGCAAATCATATGAACTGATAAAGTTTCTATTTCTATAGTACGAGAAGCATGCAACCTTGTATCTTCCTACTAACTTTAGGGTTCTCCCTATTTCATTCTTATACACAGAATGAGCGGGAGTTGAAAAAGGAAAGGAGGAAGCAGTCTAATCGTGAATCTGCGAGAAGGTCCAGATTGAGGAAGCAGGTAGAGTCTTTGTGGATTTTGCACTATGTTTCTCTTCAAGTTTCATCTATGGTGGTGCTGTTCTGGTGTCTCTATGTTGAGTGTGGAACATGTTACTATAATAGCTTAATCGTAGATTTGTCGTGTTTTCCTTGTGCAGGCTGAAGCTGAAGAACTTGGAAAGAGAGTTGATTCCCTAACTGCTGAGAATATGACACTTAAGTCAGAAATTAATCGACTGGCTGAGAATTCTATCAAACTGAAGCTTGAAAATACCATGTTGACGGTAAGATTTTATTATCTTCCTTGATTCTGTTGGATAAGGATGGAAACAAACTCTGCATCTGATAACGATTGTACATTTCAAGTTAAGTGATTTTTTGTGTAATTAAAAGCCTGACAATGATCTAGAACAATATATCTGTGATTTCACTTGGGTGATGTTTTCTAGCGCTTGAATTTGATGAAAACTATGGGTATTTGTTTGCAGGAAATGCATTAGCTGTATTGCCATGAAAAGGTTTTTTTGAATATTTGTTCGTAGTCATCTACAGGAGTTTGTATTAGTCTTCTGGGACATTGAAAACAATATGAAGGCAACCATGTTTTTGAAGGTTCCTTGTTTATTTCGTCCTGAAAATAAAGAAAATGAAATCATGAGCAGTTACCAGAAATTTTTATAGTCTAATCAAGACATTTATATAAATTGTAAACTGACGGCTAACTCCTTGTTTTAAAATGGGATTTGAATTCAGGAAAAAATGAAAAAGATGCAAAGGGGGCCGGAAGGCTTGGTCAAGAAGGAAGAGAAGAAAAGGGTACCAATCAGTACTGAGAACCTTTTGGCTAGAGTCAATAACTCGGGATCTGTCAGTAGAAACGATGAAGGAGAAGAAATGTTTGAGAAAAATTCAAACCTGGGTGGTGCAAAGCTTCGTCAGCTTTTGGACACTAGTCCCCGAACAAATGCATTAGCTGCTAGCTGATCAAAGACGGCATAATTTTATTTCTAATTTTACTTAATGATGGTGTAGTTTTGGTATCCAATTACAAGGCGAAAACTACATTTTCTAACAAAAACATGAGGCGAATATTAGCTTTGATATAGGCATTTAAGAACAGAAGACTGATTTTTATTTTGTGATGTGTAGCCCTTTGTTCTGGCAGAACTGATGTGTGCTTTTATTTGATTCAGATTGCCGGGATGGCAACCTCCAATGGCTGATGTAATTTATTAGGTGTTGTGTAATCTGACTTGTTCTATGGTTTGTGTAACTTTATTGCCTTTGGCAGCTTTATGAAACTTTAAAAGTTAAAACTGTATCTTGTGTTTTATCTTGTTCATGTTTTGCTCAGTGGGGAATATCATATATAAATGACTTTCCCGTACAAAGATCGCAAATTCTCCCAGTGCCACCGCCTTAAAGGCCGGGTTTGCTTTTGGCGATCGGAAATCAGTTGCTAATTAACATGGAGAGATGAGATGAGTTTAGGTTGCTTCATTTATTATTTACAAGTGCATCTACCTTGCATGTACTTTTCCACTTCCCATGACCAATGTGAGCTCTAAGCTTTGAAAATGCAAAATTTTCCCCAAGACGAAGATCAGGCAAACAGAAGTATTCAAGCCGAACAATGAAATGAAAGACGCGTCCAAGACCCTCAGGCAAAGGGAGCAAGTGTCATCTCTTTGTTTAATTGTGAAAATAATAAAAACATATATTGTAAAATGCAGTGCCATATTTGGTATGATAATCTAATAGTGTGATTTTTATAGAGTTCATACTTTTATTTTTAAGAAAAAGTATTTACGGGTATAAGCCTCCATTGTCCAACGTTAATTTTAATTGAATAAATATCCATTTGGGCTTTGGCATGGCTGAATTTAATACTAGTTCATTAATTTCATGTGTTTCAGTAAATCATATATTTATTCCCTGCAAGAACATTATAATCCTATTGAATCAAAAGATTTGAAGCATAATTTTGTTTAATGTTTTCGACGTTAATAGAATGAGCAAAATATTTTACTCGAAAATTTGTAAAATCAAGATATTATCTAAATATATCACATCAACTATATCCAATCAAATATCAGATAGTTTTTATCTAATGGGAATGTTCCCTCTATTGTATACTCAATGCCCTCTCCACGGGAAAAACTAATAGAAAGGTAGGATACCTTAACTTACGAGTTCATGTTCAGAAGTTACTACCAAATGTCGTAAACTTATTATACCGTTACAATTTTCAATATTCCTTCATATAACGTTGGAGAGTATTTATGAATAAATGTCGTAAACTTTGAAAGAATGAGCTCTAGATGTTTAATACATGTTGATAAACAGTTAAATTCTTTTTTACAGTCATCCCTGAATAGCCTATGAAACAATATACTCGGCATTTCCTGTCAAACACTTGTCAGCCTCTAATTTTCACTGTTAATGAGGCAGCCCCATCGTTGAAGTAAACATGTACAACAATCGTCGACTTGGCATGCGACCACGGTCCCAAGACTCCCAACTAATTAGGGCATACATTAACCACATTTATCTTCTTATTATCACAGTAAAAGTATAGAAAAACCAAAATGATAAATCAGTGGGGAAATATTGAACCATGGAAAGAAGATGAAATAAAAATCTAAAACAGGGGTACCAAACTCTTCACACTACTACTCAGCAACAAATATGTGCCAAATAAAATATCTGAAAATATTTCTACTGCAGTTTTCGATCAATTTTAACATAGAACTTAGAAGTAGTTAACCTGAGCCTACGACTTAAGATGTTCAATTTTAAACCCCAATTTATCGGCTGGGATTGCAAGAACCCACCTTAAGTTTGTAAATCTACTCATCAAGATCAAAATCAACATGTGCAAGCTTGACCGGTCCAAGGACCTGAGATGTTCATAAACTCGAAATAATTTGCACCCTGCATATAGAAGAACAGAAACCATGTAATCATCCGTATCGTCCAACCCCCAATTGTTATTGTTTTCAAATTTCACGCGACTTGTGTGCAGGTTTTCATTCACTATGATATAATATTGAAAATTGACAATTTCAATGTACTTTCTTATGAGAATGTCATCAAATTGATGTTACGTAGTATGCGTAACTTGAGAAACAATACAGTGCGTCATTTATTTCTCATAGAGCAACTAAGATGCATGCCTCAACATTTTATATCACATCTATGCATTTTTTTGTGTGAAATCTTTTGTTCTTGGAGTAGTATTTTGTGAAACTACATGAAATAAAGCATTACTTCCTTACATGAACGCAGTAATTAAACGCCCCTGCGATATTCCAATTGTTTAGTATTTTCTTGTAAAACCTACAACCCAAAGAAATACGTGCAAATCTTAATTAGAAATTGGAAAAGGCAATGATTAAGCATCAATTACGAAACCAGTGACAATTAAGAAAATCCTCTCTCTTAAAGCAGATAAAGTTTAGATTGCTTACTTCCCGAATGTAATTCGCTATAGCCTTGCAGCCTGCTGTTGCTAGTTCCATTACGTCTCCAAAAGTATCAATTGATAATTTGGCATCCATCTGCAACAAATAAACATATTAACACTGTTAAATGGTCGACAACCATCCATCAAAAAGCTTAAGCTACTGAAGAGAGGAACTATTAGATCTTTTCAATACTTGCACAAACAGGTGGCAAAGGACAAAATCTGAGCAATTTACATGACGTATATTATGAATCAATCTACTAAAACAAAAATTTCAAAATCAATAATCACAGGGAAGTGATGAATGATCAGCGACATAAGCATGGAACATGTACAAACTGAGCATAGAAAACAGCATATCCCTCTGATGCAACGGACTCATTAATTTGCCTTTAGTTTTGGAAAGGTAATCTACTCATGGCTTGTTTGGTTGCAGCTTTTGAGTTCAAGCTTTCTGCTATTATGCTTAAAAGCTTGATTGCATTCAGTTGTGTGGCTTTTAAGCTGAGTTTGTTTACTATTTTGGCCTAAATAAGTAAGGGTTTTAAGGTAGATGCATTGCGACTTTTTCTTGGATAGAAACAAGCTAGCTTTTTTAGCATAAAAGCTACAACCAAACAAACTCATTTGTTGTCATCAGTACGGGGGTTTCCACTTTCACATGTAAAAAAGTATGATTCTGCAATTGTTATCATTGTACCAATATGAAAGAGCTTAAACATAAGATTGGGAAGAAAAAGACCTGAAGAAGAGTCACTTTCTCCGACTTAGGAAAAATTCCAACAGTAACATCAGGGCCTCCAGCACTATCTTCTACATAATTTAGATCTGCTCATTCAAGGATGCAAAATAATATTAAAAACAGAATCAAATAACATTTCAGAAAATATGATAACATTAAAAAAATAAAAAAAGGAAAGAGAGGGGGCGCTTGTGGAATCACCTAACAAAGCAGTGCTATTTAAATATCCAGCACTACATGAAGTAACAAGATCAAGCATTGGAATTCCAGCATCTGCAAGGGCCAAGGTTGCAGCATTTATGCATGCAGATCTTGTTCCTACAAAAACACGATTTCAGAGTAAGGTGGAGAAAGGAGGGCAAGAAGTGTAGGGTCGTATGGGTTTGAAAACTGTTTTTAATATTTGCATAAAAATACATAGCAGAAACATACTTGTTTAAGAAAATGATTCCCAAACAAACAAA
>MKEJ01029061.1:0-23367 GCA_001753735.1 Embelia ribes
AGACGACTCCCCAACAGAGTTTAAGTTGCATTTGCAAGTTTGATAGTATGGTGAACATGTTATATTGGAACTTATCGAGCCATTTTTATTGAATGATTTTTGTATAACAAGGCTCGTATTTTTGTAAAACTCTGATATCGTATGTTTACTTTTGTGTTGTCTTATCATATTATGCATTGGGAGGAAGTTGGCATTGCGGGTAGTTTTGGACTGTGTTATTGCATAAAATTTATTATTTTCTTTTAAGATCTCACGTGCTCGGGGTCCTAGGATTTCAGGGTTGTGATATTATCTGGCCTTCAAAAGTAGAATTATTTATATTTCTACTTACTACACCAAACATAAAATTTACCCAAATAAAATCTGAAAAAAAATACACATTTGTTTTCTGTATCAATCAGACGAGCCAAAATTCTTCCACCTTCTGCTTTAATGGACTTTCATCAAAAGTACCTTCAAGATTTTACCTTTATCTTGTTAATTCCAAAGTCCAAATTTTTAGCAATTTTATCCGTCAAATATCAATAAATCATTAATAAGATAACGCTTTTACTTTTTGGTTCATTTTGTCTTTATCTTTCAAGAATGCTTTGTGTTAAAATATATTTATTTCACATAATTATTGTTACACTATATGTTAATTATTTAACTACACATAAAATCAGGCATTCAAAACTTATTCATCTAAAATAATTAATATTAATTATAAATTCATTGTTAACAAAAATATTATTTAATAAAAGACTAGCTTTAAGATTTTATAGCAATTTAATTAGTGGCAAAAGTTTTTTAGTCAATTATCAATTGATTATTAAAATTCATAATAATATATTTTTTTTATAAGCAAGTGAATAAAAATTTTACCATTGTTCAAATGTAAAAAGTTAAAATTTTATAATTGATATTTTATTGATGTTTAATATCTATAGTGTAGTGATTCAACACGCCATCACCATCGGAATGATAGATTGGTGTATGAAAATCTATATATTATTCGAAATATTTAAATTAAATTTATTTTATTATATAATTAATCTCGATTGTACTATCAATTTCTTAAATGAATTTTGACTTGATATATATAATATATCCAAAGGGAAATTTGGTCCAATACATGGCAAAATGACCTTTTTATTTCTTAAGGAAAACCAAAGAATGAAATAGGTAAAAACTTAAAATTTGTGGACTAAATTTATAAAAGGGAAACTTCAAGGTTGTTTTTTATAATTGCCTTCTATTAAATTGGCAATTATGTTAAAAAATTCCAAAAAAGTCAAATAAAAATAAAATTCGAATATCATAAAGAAGTAACGCTTCTTCTTTTCAAAAACTCCCTTCTCCCGCTCTCTCTCTCCCTCTCTCTCTTCCAGTAAACAAAATCCCAGCGAGATCTCCTAATTCTCTCAAATCAGAGAGATGAAACCAAATCGGAAGCTCAAGAAACCTTTCTCTGTTCACAAGGTACGTTCCTTTCGTCTCCCAAAACCCTAACTCACTCTCTCCTCACAAGATACGAATTTTTTTGTTATTGTATCTGCAGCTGGTGCTGGGACACGTCATCGGTATAACGGCGAAGAATGCGAACGGATTCGAATCGAATGAGTCGATTTCAAACTGTGTATATATAGCCGGTTGTGTTGCTGTGGTTTATGATGTGGATTCGGGCTCCCAATCGAGCCTTGTGGTTACGAATCGGACTCCGAAGCCCTTGAACTGCGCCACCATGTCCAAGAATGGGAGATTCGTCTCGGCTGGAGAGGTGAGTTACGCCCCCTCTTTCTCTCCCATTTTGTTTCATTTCCTAGTTAAGGGGTGGCTCAAATGCTAGAGCTTCAATCAAGCTGATGAACTTTTACTTTGAGCTGCACCTTGTTTATGCTCCGGCTTGTTAACCGATCTGCTACTATCTCACCTAAAAACTTAGGCTGTTAGATAGAGCCCGCATTTTATTGTTTATTACATTCAAAATGCCCCTTTACTTGTTGCATATTAATTTGTCAACAAGTGCAAATAAACTTTTTAAATTGAGAACGGTGAGATTTGAATTTAGGACCCCTACCTGCCCTAATACTATGTTAGCAGATATGCTACCATCCCCAGGTCTCAACTAAAAGCTTAATTTGTTGGGGAGAGATGTGTAATATTGTTTTATTATTTTCAACAGAGTTCAACTTTAAACAGGCTTCACAATTATTGTTATGGTTATATACCTGTTCGTTTTAATAAAAATATGTGTTTTATAAATATAATGTGCATTACATAATAAGCCATGAAAATATATTAGTTAAATCATACTTGATTTGCTCACTAGTTTTTTAGCTGCGCATCTTGCTACTTGAGCTCAAGCTCGAAACCTAAATGGTTACAAAGCTCGAACTGAGCTTGTTATTAATGATTCGAGTCTGAATTGAGTATTTTAACGACTTGAGAGCAGCTTGGCTCGTGCTCATTGTTGCTAGGATGGGAAAATGGTAACATACAAGAATAAAACTCATGTATTATACCAAATTTACTAGTTTATGTTTGAAAATTACTACTTGTCCACTTTTTGAGCCTATGTGCTAGTTTCGCTGTTAACGAAACAAGGCGACTTTCAAAGTTATAGAACAGTAAAAATGAAGAACCTTGAAGCTTTAGCCTTGGAGCAACAATATGGTTTGATCCATTGCGACCTGGGGGTCATGTATTCGAACAATGGAAACAAAATTGCTTGGAATAGAGTTACATTACATACATTAGAGATTAGACTCCACCTTAAGAATTTAACAATGTAGCATGATGATTCCCATATTTGAAATTGTCGTTGTGGATAAAGAATACAAATTACCCAAACCACAAGGAATAGCTTTTCATGTTTTCATCTATGCAATGTGAATGGGCTAGTCCATGAAAAATTCTCAAGATGTGATAAGATTACTGGGTACAAAACAATAATGGTTACAAGGACCGTCCTTACACAAATCAAATACCAAAAGAGCCCCTGAAGAGATTGGTGCACATTACTTGCTCTATGAACCAATTATTTTCTTTAGTAAAGAGTAAAGAGTAGAACATCCTCAGGATAAAAATTGAGCATCCAAATACACTTGCTGCTTATAAGCCAAAAAGAAAAGCAAGATTTTTTTTTTCAAAGATAAGTGTATTATAGAATAAAGCACCACCTTAAAGGGGTGAACCCGGTACAATCAAAAGCCTAAAAAGGCTTTGGTGAATCAACAAAATTCACGAAAGGAAAAAGATAAAAACAACTTGCAGGCTGTAGCTACAAAAAAAGGGAAGCGAGAATGTTTTCCATCAAAAGACAAATTAAAATTTCACGATCCTCAGACATTCCCAAATTCCTCCATCACCAAATGCACCAAATGACAAAAAGGAATGACACGTCATGTATCCTGCTGGGTACTTGTGCGGCAGAGGTGCTCCAAAATATAAAGAAGTTGAGATATTGCTCCTAGAATGGCCTACTGCACACCCAAAAGTGATAAAAAAACTGTACAAAATATCCAATGGAACTGGACAATGCAAAAGAAGATGATTAGTCGATTCTTCATCTTTCTTACATATCGCACACCAATTGAGAATTACCAATCCATGCTTCCGAAGGTTGTCTATCGTAAAAACAAAGTAGCTTGCCGAGCAGCCGTCCACAAAAAAGGCCATCGTGGAGGGGCTTTAACCTTCCATCCGGGCTTCCAAGGAAAACTGTCCTCACTTGCCAATAACAACATCTAGAACGAGTGTACCGGAAAATGACCCCTGTTCGAAGATATCCACTCCCTCTTATCTTCATCCATCATATGTAGACGAACATCATCGAGAGTGCCAAAAAAAGTTGTGAACGACCCAATTTTCCAATCTTGAAAATTGCGTCTAAAAGTAGGTGTCCTGGTAATGCCGGAACTGGTTTTAATAAAATAGTTGCTCATAGGAATATCCCTACAGGAAGCTACATTGAACATATCTGAGAAAGTGATACAAAGAGGTCTGCAACCGCACCAACTATCCAAACAAAAATTTCACTCTTTCCCTACTCCCAACCAGAAACAAAATGCTAGTATAGAAATCATCCGAGATGGCCATAATATTCTTCCACAAACCACGATCATAGTAGATAGTCAGGATTTTCGAACTCAACCCACCAAAAGGGGATCCATATTTGGCTTCAATAATTCTACGCATCCAACTATTCTATTCCTCACCAAACCTCCAAGCCATTTGCCTGAAAGGCCTCTATTGAAGTTATTAAAATTCCTAATACCTAGCCCCCCTTGCTTGTTAGGGGAACAATTTGCCTTCCAATTAAGCAAAGGATAAATAAACTCAATATGTAACCCTCCCCATAAGAAATCTCTCTGCAATTTCTGTAACCTTTTCTGAACAGACACATGCATCCTGACAAGACAGAGCACATAAGTTGAAAGGCTAGGCAATGTGTTTTAATGAGGGTGATTCAACTTCTTTTAGACAAATATTGCCTCTTCCACGAGGCAATACGTTTCACAAACCTCTCCATAACTCCATTGCAAACAGACTTATCCTTAAACATAGCTCCCAAACGAAGGTTGAGATAGGTAATAGGAAGAGACTCCACCCTGCAGCCTGCACTCAAATGTAGCTGCGAGATTATCCACCCCTTCAACAACTCCTATTGGAATAATAGCACTCTTAAATAGATTAATCCAAAGGCTTGAGGCTTCCCCAAAGTACAGAAGAACACATCTAAGAATTTTTAAATTCATGATAAGAGAAAATAAGTGTCATATGCAAATAAAATATGAGAAATGGAACAAATCCGGCTTCCCGAAAAAGGAATCTAAAAAGCCTTAAGATGATCATTCTCCTTCATATGAGAAATCAACAAACTCAAACACTCCATGACATGAATAAAAAGAAACGGTAATAGTAGATCCCCCTGCCTCATTCCTCTGGAACAAGAAAAAATCCCTTAGGTAATCCACTGATCAAACCCAAAAATTTGACTGAAGAGATGCAAGCGAAGCTGCCACCAAACAATCCCTTTGTAATTGAATTGGCTAATCAAAGGTGAAAGTTAAGAATAAAATGTAAAGTTATGCAAAGGAAATGTTTTTCTCATGATCTTTTTCTAATTTATTTGTTTTTTCGTGTTTTTTCGTGGAAGGTGAATTATTTTATGATAATACTTCCATGTCCATTAGTTTCTCTTTTCATTTTCCAGTTGACCAGATGAACAAGTACTTACACTTGATAAATGTATTGTGTCATTGATATGATAAAAAAATGTGAAAAGGAGACTTGCACAAAATAATTAGAATATTTTAGGATGTAAGGATATGCGGTATTAATGGAAGCAAGGACTCATGAAGATTTCGAGCTCTCCTCGTTAAGATTTGACTTATAATTTCCCGTATAACTTGATTGTAGAATTATGTCAATCCTGAATTTACAGTTTATTTTAGAAATAAAATTTGGAGGTGCAGTTGAAACAAGGCAGAGGTTTGCTATGTTAGAAAACTCATTGTATTTGGTGAAATGGTGGAGAACAAAATCGTAGAGTTAAATTTTATGCAACCTTATCTTTTATTCCTGTTGTTTAAGATTTTATATAATATGGCAGTCAGGGGATCAGGCTGCAGTGCTAGTATGGGACTGCACCAGTTCCGTATTGTTGTCTGAACTGAAAAGCCATCAACATGGTGTAGAGTGCATTGCCTTTGCACCTGATGGTAAGCTCAAATATGGCCCATTGAAATAATTCACATTTCTTCTTTGGCTGCTTACAGAGAATGACTTAACTAACCAATTTCATCCCGTTTCTTTGATTTTATGCAGGAAAACTTCTCGTTTCTATTGGATTTCCTAATGATGGATACATTTCCCTCTGGAATTGGGGAAGTGGGATTTTAGTTACGAGGCTTAAAGCATGTTCATCTTGTTCTTCTGTTGAATCAGTTTGCTTCTCATCAGATTCAAACTTCATTGTAACCGCTGGGAAGAAGCACCTGAAAATTTGGAAAATAATTTCATCGGCAAGAACTCGTGCAAATTTGGGGATTAAGTCTATGTCAATGCATGGGAAACCCATCAACCTTGGCAACCAAAAAGGATGCTCATTTGTAGCTGTTAAATCTCTCATCTTAGCAGATAGTAATCTTGTTAATTTTGGCCAGGCTAGTGAAACTTTACCTATATATGGATTAACTGATTCAGGTCGGGTGACTTTACTTGCAATATTTCATGTTTATGATAAAAGCATTTCTTGTTCTAACATTCCTTCTTTCCATATGAAGGGGTTCTATGCGTTATATCTGATTCATCAATTAGGAAATCTGTTGACATAAAGGTACATTTTGCATTCCCGTGTGATTTGATACTAAATTCACTAAGCCGTTTAGATGTGAAAACAAATTGTAAAATAGGTTTAGGGTTGGACTAAAATTATTACAATGATAAGCCATAAAATCCAAGATTTGATTTATGTGGTGTTTATGAATTAAGCATTCATTTGAAAGAGGACTGCATAGCCATTTCTCCGTGCTTGTGATATGAGCCCAAAATTTACGAAATGTTGTTTCCTTTTTTTATGTGTAAAGTGCGACGCTAGGGGATTGTTTTCTAAAGGACAAAAGGAGAAATTTCAGGGACTCCTCTTTCGGTTGCCTCTTTACGTTTATAAAATTTTGAAGAGTTATTCTGCTGCATTCCTCCAAGCATATCATTTCTCTGATTTGCAACATCATTTCATAAGCTGTAATAATATATTGAACATGTCTCAGGTTAAAAAAGCTTTTGCACTGACTGCATCAAATAAGATGATTGCCTGTGCATGCAATAACGGGCTTGTAAAACTTTTCAGCACAGAGTCCCTTGATTATTGTGGAAGTTTAAGGTATAATGAGTGGCAAAAATGTGAGGACGATGATGATAGTGATTTCCATGGCGAATCCTGTGAAAATGATCTCAAGTTGTTGCCCACTGTTCCTCATGCAATTGCTTGTCAATTCTCGACCTCAGAGAAGCTCGGTTAGTAATTACATGGCTATTTTTATTGAATTAGCATGTACGGGAATGAAATTAATAATTTTGTTTGGCAGTGGTTGTCTATGGTGATAATAGCATCTATATATGGGGCATTCATGATTTGCAGAAGGTGATTCTTGAAACTTAGTACCATACCTTGTCCTTTGACAATTTTTCTCTTTGTTCATCCTTCATCATTCCACATCTTAGTTTTTTGCTCAAAAGATGCACCAAATATTCCTTCATTTTGTTTGACCAGGTTACTAGTCGTCAGGTGTTAGTTTCACATAGTGGATGCATATGGGATATTAAATGTCTTCCATGCGAAAATATGCATAACCCCTCACTAGCATGTCCCCCTAGAGGTTGCTCTGGTGGTTCTTCTTTTGCAACATGTTCGGAAGATGGCACCGTAAGGTTGTGGAATCTTTCAGAGACTGTTTGCTCCATGAGTGACCAGACTCTTGTTACAAAAAGCAACTATTCGCCAGCTAAACCAATTTATAAAGGTAAATACCATTCCTACCGTGCCCTTCCATGGGTACATTCTCATATCTTGTGCTAACACATACAGACACATGCATATACTCTGTGTGGATTCAGGCAACTACTTAAAATTAAGTTCGTAGCAGTCCTTGCACATTCTTATTGCCCCCTTTCCTATTCCGTCTGCAGTGAATTCTGAGATTTTTGAACCAGAATCTGTGGTCGGAGTTAGTTCACCAGGGTATCACTCAATGGAAATTAGTTCAGATGGAAAATACCTGTCTGTTAGGGACATGGCAATAGATCCTACCACAGAGGTTGTTGTCACAGTGGGGAAGGTAATTGGGCTTTGTGAAGAGATACTTTTACTGAGCAAAGTGTTTTGAAAATGCTATTAGGCTAGTAGGCGGCCTGAGAAAGTAAATCTTGGTTGACAGTCCAGCTTTATGGCAATCCTTGTGACTGATGATTGAGTTCTTGTGATAGGATAAGAAGGTAAATATATTCAGCAATGATACTGGGAGACTCATTCGGTCATTTAAGCAAGGCGGTGATTTCGGAGACGTAACAAAGGTGAGATATATATGAAGTATTTCCAGCAAGATCTGCTAAACTTTAGTACAGATGGTCTTATGCTGCATTGAATTTTTTTACAGGTTATAATGGACAAAAGCAGCAGTTTTTTGGCTTGCTCTTACTCTAATAGGTCAATTTGCATCTACGACTTCATGACCGGGAAGATAGCTGCACGAGCTGTTGGGCATGGTGAAGTTATAACTGGCATTAATTTTTTACCTGACCACCAGCACATAGTTTCGGTGAGTCTAAAAAAGTTTTCAAGTAGTACTTGACAATCGTATAATCTACTGAATCCTAAACATGGAACAAATAGTCTCTAAATCATTATTTAGCCCGAACAGATATATGATCTCATGCAGAAGCATATATAATAGTCGTTAAGAATAGCATACAGTTAGTTATATTACCTTTAGTGTATTAAGATAACTTATTCATCAATCGAAGAAAATTTGAGGTTTTTTTTTTCTTTTTGATAAAATATTAATCTTTCTCCTTTGCCATAACATCAGATGATCAGAAATGCTTTATGAAATTTCTGATATTTTCAGGTCAGTGGTGATGGTTGTATTTTTGTTTGGAGACTACCAATCCTCATGTCTTCAAGGATGCTGCAAAAGATTAAGGAAAACTCCAGGTCATCATCTCCGCCAAGTAATGAGCAGCATCAACTTGATTGTTACGAGGATTCTCGTCAATCCAAATTAAATCCTGAAGAAGTAAAACAAATAGAAAGCTACACACCAGTTCACAAATTATCTTGTCAAGGGGTTGGTCTTCATGAGATCTCAGTATTCAAATTCAGCATTTCCAGACTACCCAAGTGGGCGCAAGCCAGAGCAATTAATCCAAGTCATTATCCATCCCAGGTACTTTTGTGATAAATTGTAAAAGTATGAATCATACGACATTACGTGCATGAAGTATCACTAATAGTTTTTACGTCCAGTTTCTGTATCTTCTTTGTTTCCTTTTCCTTGATGTCTTGGAAGTTTTGTGAAGCATTAGAAATGGAAAAGATAAACATAGATACCATCAATCTTTTGGAAATTGTTACGCTTTTTGAAAAGAAATTGAAAAAGCAGATCTGTAGGTCAAGAAATACAACTAGACGTTTGTCCAATGACAGTCAGAACTATGCCGCTACAACTCGTGTTTAGCTGTTCCATGAGGCGAAGTAATTTCCGTGTGAGGAAGGGAAAGCACTAGTTGCTTCATCTGATAGCGGCATAGCTTATGGGTTGAGATGAAAAACTAGGACATACAAAATTCAAAAATGTAAAAGTATGCGGACAAATCGTGATCAATAAATCTTGTGGATTTCATTTATTTAACATGTTTTCAATGTACAGGACTATGCTTGAAATTTGAAACTAAACATAAGTTGGGCTAAGAGATATTTCTTAATGGACATAATATTAACTAGGAAGTGTCCCAAGCATAGTTAGTAAAATACGGGACGGCAAAAAAACGTACGGAATGGACGGGTTTAATACGATTTTGTTGTAAAAATATGTTCCAAAAAATATGGCATAATAATCAAATAATGATATAAAATTCCTAATAATATTTCATTTATTATTTTTAAGAATTTTTTATGAAATTTAAAACTGAAAAACGGCTAAAAAATATGAATTATACGTGTATTAAATGGGATATTTAAAAAATACTCATATTTTTCATTACATTGTGTATCTATTCGGAAAAAGGAAGTTTTTTTCTATCATACGTACGTACGGGTATTAAATGGCAAAAGTTTGCAACTTTACTAAGGTCCCAAGTATTCAAGTAACATCAGGGCGTCGGTAGAATGTCATGTCTGAAGGCTCTGAACCCATATCATATCTCGTGGTGATGTGAAATATGTAGGAATAAAAAAGAGCTATGACTAGTCTAATTTAATAAGTATAACATACTTGTTAAAGGATAAAAAGAAGGAAAAAGAGCGCTAACAACATCGATAGCATCCAGCTGTGATTATAAATTCTGATCATTTCTTTCTGATGTTGGTCTTGGCAGCAAATTGGAAACTCTTCTTCAGTAGGTAGTCACGATTGCTCGAATCTACAAACCCCATCTAAAAATGAGCAGGACAGTCATGAACTGTTTCTTGATAGCATCTCTACATTTTCATCTGATACAAATACAAGTCAAGGATCTCGGTCGCTTCAAGAAGCCCATAGGTGACAACTGAACAATTTTCGGCAATGAACTGTCCTCGCTGAGTGCAAAAAGATTCATATGTAGCCTTTTCTTATGCTTTCGTATGTTCTTCAGGGTGAGCTTTGCATTGGATGGACGTTGGTTGACCATTCACACTGTTTGCTTGGATTCACTAACTTCCCCAGGGGTTTTCGACATGAAGATGATGGTGAATACTCCAAGTATGTGTCAAGCACCCCTCTTTTCTCACTTTACGCATATCTCTTTCACACTCAGGTTAGCAAGAATGATTAAAATGGTTTCCGTATAATGTTTTTCGGGAGCAACATAATATTTGCGGTGTGCTGTCAGCTGCGCACAACCAGAATGCATCTTGGTTTTCCATTTGCTTGGGTTCTGTGTTCCATGCTACCACTGTTTTTATGTCTTTGCATAGTCCAATTCATTAATAAAAAAAGATTATGCATGCCT
Organism: Embelia ribes; assembly: GCA_001753735.1. Taxonomy (NCBI): domain Eukaryota; kingdom Viridiplantae; phylum Streptophyta; class Magnoliopsida; order Ericales; family Primulaceae; genus Embelia; species Embelia ribes. Next base: position 10,696 of record MKEJ01029061.1, read on the forward strand.
TCATAGCTGCAGAAGTGTCAGGTCCAGCTCAACCAAAAACAATTGGCATTAATTCCTCCTTCATCAAGCATCGAGACGAGGACAAGTTGAACCATAACTCGAGCAATCTATCAGCACGGTCAAAGGTATTATTAAGTCTTACCAATAAGGGCTTGCATTTTCACAAACTTACCGATGAATTTCCGGGTTAATTGTCATGTCTAACACCAACCTATCAAGGAAAATCCAATTCATGCATAAACCAAAGTAAACTGTAATATATACACCAATATTTCAAAATCAGGCTGTTTAACAGTTTCTGTCTACTTCCCCACCTACATGATTGTCACATGACATTCTTTGCCAACGTTACTGAACCGATTTTGTCAAATCATAAATATATTTAAATTAATTTTTTGCCAACGTTACTGAACCGATTTTGTCAAATCAAAAATATATTTAAATTAAATTTAGATTATATTGAAATAAAATAAAAAACTCTCCCCCACCACGCCTGCCTGCTCCCCCACCACCTCTCCCCTCCTCTACCAAGTGATATTCTTTGCCATAGTCACAGGCAAATAATACATATATTTAAATTAAATTTAGTATGTTAATATAAAATAAAAATCTCTCTCCTCCCTCCGCCGCCTCTACTCTGGTGCCCACACCTCCCCCTCTTCGGCCCCCTCTCCCCCATTCCCCAAAGAAAACCCTCTATTTCTGTAAATCACCCTGGAAAAGAGGTGAAAAGTAAAAAATACTCATGACATGGCAAAAAATGTTGCGCGAATGGAAAGTTTTACATGGCTGATTTTGAAATTTGGTGTATAAATTGATAGTCTCTTCGTCTAACTGTTTAGTCCCTCTTTTATTTTGGGATATCCCAAATCTTAGTTCACTTTCAAATAATAAATTATACAAAAACTTGTAAAATTTCCCAACTTGCGCTAATTTATTGTTTTTGTACAACTTAATATTTCTACTCATATATCATTTATTACTTGTGTTGGGGTAAATATGTAAGCACCTAATAACTTCATGTAATTAACCTCATTTATTATAGCCGTTATAAGAAAGTTTTCCAGTGGTGGATTATTAAGGCCTAAACATTCTCCACTAAAAGGACCTATTAGGGAAGTAGAAGAATCCATCATAAACAAGCTAGACCAATATTGATTTGATGTTGGACAAATAATAAACTTTAACACTCCTCTCGCTTGTCGGGAAACTGGCACAACCAGGGGATATAGTAAACTGATGGGGAAACTAGCTCATTAAGGGGATTAATTCAAGGAGAGGAATCCATTATAAATCACATGGACCAAATAAGTTGGACGAAAGAGGAACAGCTTTTAGGTTGGTGTATTAATTAGATTTTTTAAGATAGATTGGTGTGCCAAATACTCCCTCCATGGCATGATTTTATTTCCATATCAAAATACGATTTATTAAGGGAATATTAATAAATGACTTCTCTCTCCATTAAATTATTGTTAAATTTCCAAAAGTGTTGTGCTATGGTGTATCTAAATATTACATTAAATAGTAAAAAAACACAATAAATAATTAGAACATATAAAATTTCTAGCATTTATTTTTAGAAAGTTGATTTTTTGGGATATCCTATTAACTAAAATATTAGGATGGAGGGAGTAGTAATTTACCTAAATTTTCACTGTCACGGGGAAAAGGAAATCATCAGTGAATAGCAGTTTCTTGACACTCTTCAGTGTGACCATAGAGGTCAAAAGAATCTTATTGACACGCCCATTAGGATTTCAACTGGTGAAAATATGGTACAGGTATATGAAAGTATGAAACCACGCCTTGAACCTACCATATCTTATTTTGTGGGCTAAACAAGTATGTTGGTAATCTCAATATATCTACTCAATATATCTAGAGGTGTGACAAAATATATCTTTCTAACATTTTTCATAGTTTTTCTGGTATTTTAAAATTTGTTATTCCCTCCGTTCAAAAATTATTTGTATGGCTTCATTTGGCACTAATTTTAGGCAATAATATAAATTTATTTTATAAGCACTTCGAAATATAGATTGATAATTTTCTTTTTTTTTTTTTAATGTAAATTGACAATTTTCTCCCTCTAATGGTTAGCTTTCAAAATGCAAATTAGGGGTGAGCAGCAATGGTTATGCTAGAATTTACCTTTCTACCATTTACCATACGATTAAATATGGTATTTCAAAAATTGCTACTTCCTTCGTCCAAAAATTATTGGATAGTTTGATTTGAAATGCAATTTTAGGCAATAACATAAATTTAATTTATAAGCCATTTGAAATATAGATTGACAATTTTCACCCCATGCATTTGTGATGGTTAGTTTTCCAAATTCAAATTAGGAGTGAGTTCGTGTTAGAAGTTACCTTTCTACCATTTACTATATCATTCGATATGGTATTTCTAAAGTCACCACTGGCTCCGTCCAAAAATTATTAGATGGTTCAATTTGGCACACTGTTTTAGGCAACAATATAAATTTATTTTATAAGCACTTGGAAATATAGATTGACAATTTTTTCCCTAACCATTTGTACATGTTAGCTTTCAAAATTCAAATTTGTCCCTTCACTATTTTTAAAATTTAAAATTAGTGAATTCATTTTATTTTGTCCTTAGTGGAGGGGTAATATTGGAAATGAGATAAATTTTTACATAAATGGAAACATAGTGTCTAATTAATTTTGGACATCTCAAATTAGAAATGAGGTCTATTATTTGTGGACGGAGGGAGTATCATCTAACGTGCAAAATATAAATAATTGTACTATTTAAATTTAGCTACCATATCGTTGATACTACTGTCTATTAGGAAAAAAAAACAACCAACTAGTGCTATATATTATAGACGAGCACTACCAATGGTGTGGTAATAAAAACCTACTATATTATTTAACAACCACGCAAGATTGATAAATAAACAAAATAAGTACAATAATATTTTAATTCGTTTTTTCATCTTTGTTTGTTACAACAAAGTAGTTTTTAATATAATTTAAATACATCATTGTTAGGATGATAAAAAAAAAAAAAACAAAGATCATCAAAAACATACATCATTGTTAGAATAAAGTAATTTTTCATTTAATTTAAGTAAAATGGTTTTTAATTTAGTTATATCATTTATGTTCCCTAAGCATTACTTTTAATTGCTAAAATAAAGTTAAAACATAAATTTTGATAAAGAAAACTATTACGGTTGAACATAAAAATTAAACAAAAACTAAATAGATGGTAGTACCGAGGGTATACTGATATACTAATAGTAACTCTATCAATAGTAGTAGTACCTATTTAGACACTACATATAATGCATAAAACTAAATTCTACCGATGGTGTTAATTCTACTAGTGCTGGATGGTATTAAGTATTGACAACGGTCATGGTACAGTTTTGCCTAGCCCTACTGAAAATTATTTATAATTGCCATAGAAAGACACCTAAAATCATCATGGTAAGGCGCTGTTGCTGATGGTTATTGCAGGACTTGCAAAATTTGGTGCCAAATCAACGTTTTATCTCTCAAAGTGAATTGGCCAATTGCTCTACTCTGAATCAACAAAAATGTGAAGAACAGGACACAATCATTGCATGCAAAGAAGCATTACTTAATATGGAAAACGCTATTGACAATGCATTTCACTTGTTCTCTAAATTAAGAAACTTGGCCATCAAAGGAGACTTGAGAGAATACGAGGCTGGGTTATACAGTCATGCTGCTGAGATCCTTCCGTCTGTAACAATGAAATTCCATGCGGTTACCAAAATGGCAGTGTTCCAAAAAACCCCGAGGGAAAACTGGAGATGATATTGAGGTTTGATCTTTTGTTAGGGTCAAATGGCAAGAATTGTTCACAAGAAGTCAATTAAGTGCTGAAGAAAGATTAAACGATATGACATGGTCAAGATCGAGGATATGGTGTATAGTGAAGTGCACAAAAATCTTTAGAAGCATATATTGCTGTTTGTGGAGAATCACGACATTAAAATAAGAGGCCTTCTTTCAGGTACTTACAATCTGAGTAAAATCAACTATATAATATTAATCTTTCGCCTGATTTCATTCATTGTGTATTTATGATTTGAAATTCTTCAAGCTTCACTTTGCTGATATATGCTAAAGGTGTTTAATTTTGAATAGAAAAAATACAGGAAATTCTCGAATTTTTGTAATTTTCACGTGGTCAGTAAAAAATCTAACGCGGTTAACACAGATCTGTGCCAATGCTAACTTTACAGGGTAGAATTTCAAATTGGGTGAAGTTTTGATGCCTTCTGCTGAGGATGCGGGTTGTTGATTTAAAGAGATGACCAATTGGTATGTGTGGAAGGACATATTCATGTAAGACTTTTTTTTTGTTTTTCTTGTGAGTCAAGATCGTATAATTTGTCTAAATGAAGACTAGGATTACAATATTGCGAAACACGTTGATAGAAACTACAATGCCAAAAAATGGGTAAAAGGACATCTCCATTGTCCATGACCACGCAGCTTTATCTGGTTATCTCTTTTTTTTTTTTTTTTGGAAGGGGTAGGGGATTCGAACTCATTACCTCCTATTTGTGAGGTTGAGTTATGGCTCACTAGGCTACTCCCAGTGGGTTAAGTATTGTGTTTTTTTTATGTATCTTGTAAAATTGATTATCTTTTTGATATCTATATATATGTGCAAATATGTAAATTTGTATAAAAACATTTATAGGTATACTATTTCAAGTCGGTACTGGGTGAAACCTATGTCTGGATCGGCCCGATTTTGATAATTTTATCATAATCCAAAACTCACCTTGAAAAGTTTGATTCCTACCGAATTGGTCCCGAATCAAGCACATTCCACTGCGAATAAGATTTTTTTGATCCAGCCTATATCCAATTCCGGATTGAATTTCGATTATCTATTATTTTGTACAACCCTAGTATGTATTATCATCTTGCCACACATTAAACTTAATAATTTTGAGTCATAATGAGGACTAATCGTATATTTTTCATAACATGCAAGGACCAAAATGAATTACGAATTAAGTGGTGAGGACCGTTGTGTGATTAACTCATAATTTTACTTAAATTAATTACTACTCTCTTGTTCACAAATATTTGGTGCAGTCAGCATACAATTTTAAACAAAAGTAAAAAGTATTTTTTGAAATTTTGAATGACATATAATATAAAAACTATTTGTGTTAAATTTTGTCTTTTTTTATACCTATTAATTTCATATGACTTAAAATTGGTAACAAATTATACTTTATATTAAAAAAATATAAAAAAAATATATATATATTTTTGGGCACTTTGAAAATTAATTTGTACTTATGGAGGAGGGAGTATTAGTTTTCTTTAGTTATTAATTGATCGAAGTTCGGGTCCAAATTCTATCATTAGGGTCTTCTTTCATTTGTATTCGGATCTCGGCGAGAGCGAGAGAGAGAGAGCGCCAGCAACGGTCGAAGCATCATTTCTCTTCATCATATTGTCTGTTCCTTTTATTATTATATTTTCCTTTTTTAAGGAAAAAGGTTGAGATTGTGAATCATAGTTTCTCTATCTGTACAGGCAGATATATACATACATACATACTTACATATACAGGTATGGGTAAAGCTAGGAGGAAAAGGGTTGATTAATTCCTAGCTGCCAAATGCTTTTTGTGTCTCTAACTTTCTAAGAAAAAAAAGAAAAAGATGGCCGATGCTCTCTGCCTATTCATCAGGGTATGATCCTCTTAGATTTTTTATAATTTTGGGTAATGTGGATTATATAATTTTTTGGTGCAAGTGGGTATTTTCTGATTTCGGTTTTGGGTGATTAATTGAATTTATTATCTTTTTGGGGCTTTTTAGAATTTAGAATGTTTGAATAGCAACTAACCCAGGTTCCAAAATTTTGTTTTTGCCCTTTTTCTTTATCTAGCTTTCAAAAATAGAAGCTCAATCATATGCCCTCTTCTAAATCTTTATATTTATGATTATTTGGGTAAATGTCTATTAAATACTTAATATTTTTTGTTGCATGTGGGCATTTCTGATTTTGGTTTTATATGATTAATCAAATTTATTCTCTTTTGGGCCTTTTTAAATTTAGGATGTTTGTGTAGCACCTAACCCAGGTTCCAAAATCTTATTTGGTTGACTTTTCCGTTTTTCATTACTTGTGGGTTCAAAATTAGAAGCTTAATCGTATGCTGTGTTATTTATTTTGTCTCCAAAATGTATATATGTTCTCATATTTTGCAGCTAGATGATCTAGTTTAGGAATGCTTTCACATGATTAATAGAATCTATTCTCTTTTGAGGGTGTTTTAATACTAAAATGTTTGAATAGCACCTAACCAAGGTTCCAAAATTTGGATTTTTTTTACTCTCTTCTTCATTATGGGTTCAAAATTAGAAGCTAAATCATATGCACTTTGTTCTTTGTTTTTCTCCCAAGTGTATGTATGTTCTCGTACTAGGTCGCCTTGGTTCACTAAATTTTTATGTTCTGTTACGATGGTGTACCACATTTGAGCGTGCTCACTAATCGCAGTTCACTTAATGGATATTAGTGATTTCATTGATTTTGATGTGTAGTTTTGCTTAATAAGTTGAGATTATGCATCGTATAGCTGTTTTATGCTTGTAATATTTGAATTTTCAGGATAGTGTAATTATAAAGGCACCAAAGAAGTCCCCATTAATGCTGAGGATGATTGTTTTGATGTTTGCAATGATATGTGGCATTTATATCTGCTCAATCTGCTTAAAGCAAATTAAAGTCCAAATGAATATGGAAACACTTAAAGTCGACGTGATTCAAAGACCTTGTAAATTACCAAATGTAGAACCAGGGGAGAAAGTTTATCTGCACTACCCACAGCCCAAAACTTTTAGCAGGTACGAAATCAAACGTTTGTTTGATTCTATTTTCGGTTGTTGGTTTCATAGTGTTGTTGCCTTTTCTTTGGAAAGAAAGTGGTTTCTTCTATGTTTTGAAACATTTCTTTGGAAAGAAAGTGGTTTCTTCTATGTTTTGAATCATAGATTTTCTTTCCAGAAGTTTGTCTTAATTGTTTTCATGACTATTTTGTCAAATGCCCCATAGTAGTTTCCGATCTAAAGACAGTTTTAGGAACAACAGTCATGTGGTTTTGCTATTTTTTTGCAGACGCAATTCCAAATTTAGCAAATACTTGTTTCTTATTAATGGGCTGTTGAAGCCAAAACATTCTAGAAAAACTGTTTCAAAGACCAATTTGGTGTTTCTAAATAACTAGAAAACCGTTGTAACAATCTTAATTAGACACACTTTCACCAGTACGTGTTCATAGTATGTGCTGAATCGTATCAGTTTTCTTTCATTAGGGCTGAGTGTAGATGCTATCCTGTGAGATCTTTCGCCATATTGTCTACCCAGAGATCTGGGAGTGGATGGTTTGAGACGTTATTGAATAGCCATTTAAACATAAGTTCAAATGGAGAGATTTTTTCCGTTAAGCCCCGGAGAAGTAATATTTCAACGATAGTTGAAACGTTGGATACTATTTATAATCTCGATTGGATGTCTAGTGCTTCAAAGAACGAGTGCACAGCTGCAGTTGGGTTGAAGTGGATGCTCAATCAGGTCAGTTATTTCTTCATAATGGCTCGCCTCTTCATATCTTGAAAATCATTTCATTGATTTCATTGCATAAGAGAAGTTATGAATTTCACAACTGAATTTAATGGGCTGTGGTGTATTACCCTCTAACTACTTCACTAGTCTCCCTTAACAGTTTTCATGTATAAACTCAAATCTTGCATTTGGATAGGTTTATGAAATCGAAATGGATTTGGGACGACTGAGGTCTCTGATGCAAATCAATGGAATGATCTCAGTTTTATGCAGTACAAGTTTTCAAATGATGATTGTACACGCTTGTCATAAACCTATATTGTTAAAACCTCCAGTAGCAAAAGATCGTACGCTTGAAAAAGTAAACCATCTACAATGCAGTACGTTGACCCTACATATCGAAATCGTCGAAATCGTCTTGGATGAGAAAATTTGACTGATGGCTAGAAATGTCGGCTGGTGTTGAATTTTATTTCATACTTTCTACGTGCTATGCTTTAACAAAGGGTTTGCAAATTAGTTAAGTTGACATATTTCCACATCTCCTGTAAAATAATAATTGCTTTGTATCTTTTTCTACAGTTGTGGATCATTAATTGAAAGTTTCGTCAAAATAGATGGATGAAGGGAGGTGGAATTGTGGGGTTTAACTCTTGAGTTTTGATGGATTACTGTTTGTTAGTGTCATCCAAGCATGTTAGTGTCAAGGATGATGCATTTATATTAGCAAGTAGTATAGAACAATAGAACATCAACATATACAACCAAGCTTTTTGAGGAAAGGAGTTGGATGGAAGATTTTGCATTAATTTCATATGATGACAATCATAGGACGTTCATATGAGGAAGTATATGTATAATTATCATGTATTTTATTTCATTTTCATATCGACTTGGCAGCGATGGGAATCTGTATGTGATTACAATTGTAGGATGTTTCTATGAAAAATGTATATGTAACTGGTCATCCTTTAGGTATACTTACATTTGTTACGCACCTCATGGTAGAATTAGAACACTTGAAAAGTAACTCAGTTATTGTAATATCTGGTCTATGGGAGGACCCTTAATTAATTATGAGTCGTCTTCTGGACTTGATTTTACTTATCTTTATCAAACCTGTTTTCAAATTGTTAATGGCAATAATGTCAGACTAGTTTTTCTTTATGGGTGAAACTGAGCATCGTGAATCTTTTTTCCCCTTTCTTTATGCTTTATGTAGGGTTTGATGCAGCATCATGAAGAGATTGTAAATTATTTCAACACAAAGGGTGTTTTGGCGATCTTTCTCTTCAGAAGAAACCTACTCCGGAGAATGGTCTCTATACTTGCTAACTCATACGACCAAAATGTGAAGCTACTCAATGGAACTCATAAATCTCATGTTCACTCAACTCATGAGGTATCTCTCTCTCCCATCCTAAGCTACTGTCTCCTTTAGCTATCCGCATCACTTGCCAACTCATGAACTAGTGATATATTGTTTCAGGCGGAAATACTTGCAAGATACAAACCAGCTATCAATACGACAGCGCTGATTCCCAATTTGAAGCAAGTAGAGGATATGACCAATAATGCTTTGGAATACTTCAAAAGCACACGCCACATCATCCTTTACTACGAGGACATAATCAAGAATCGGACGGTAAGACATTTTAGTTCGTGTTTTCTAACTCTTTTATTGTCTTTTATGTTTTTAGTTTCCATCTTGCCTAAACCTTGTTTATGATGTTCTTATGGACAAATACTCTAAACCCAAGGATAACAAATTTTATCGGCTTTCGAGTTTAAAGAAAATGTTTCCGGAACTAGACCAACCAGGGTGTTCTTTTACAATGTGTCTAATTGGAAAATCAGAATAGAGTTTTGATAAATGATTAGAATTAATCTACATCCAAGATATTCACGAGACACCCGACATTATTTTTTTTTTTTATTGAACGATTAGTGCCCACACCAAACATTACTTGAAAGAGAAAATATTGCCCTTCTTTGTGTTTACATATCTTAATTAGGATATATGTTTTTCTTGGGTAGAAATTGATCGATGTCCAAGACTTTCTAAAAGTACCTAAGCGGGAACTGAATAGTCGTCAGGTGAAGATACACAAAGGGCCTTTATCTGAACAGGTCGAGAACTGGGTCGATATACAAAAAACACTGAATGGGACTTCATACGAAAGCTTCCTCTTTGCAGATTATAACATGTAAACGGCGAAGACACTGTAAATTCTACCTTCTTAACCCAATTCTTTATTTGTTTAGGTAGGACACGATTAGGCTCCATTCGGCGCTACTTCTCTGTGAGGTTGTTTTCATTTCGATTTTCCTAATTTAGAAATGAAAGCAGATTTACCGTGGAAGAAACCGGTGCCAAATAGAGGATTAGTATACCTACCGTGCTGAAATTTTGGCTTTACCACTTGCCCCTCTGTAGTGTATTTTGTTCTTTCTAATTTATTGGTTGTTGAGTTTTATTTTTATTAATGTTTATTGTGGTGAAATACAGGATTGTAGACTGGTATAGTTGAGCTAATTTAAATAGATGGAACTTATTTTGTCTCCTCAAATCTGTTTCGAACAATTGTGCTTTTAGTGAAGTTCTTAGAGGAACAATTCATTGTTGAGCAACTGTCTTTGTTTTCCCTCTTTTCGCTCCATAGATTGCGACACCTTTGCTCCCTTATCAAGTTTCTCCCCTAAAGAGATGTTTGATGTGAGACGTTAAACTTTAACTCAATAATGTTTTTTATTTTTAATTTTTTAAAAATAAAGTGACAATATATTCTTTGGGTTTCATCTGAAAATGAAATCAACCTGCAAAGTAAGGAAAGATTCTTCTGAGAGAATACGATTCGTTCTGTCCTTGAGCAAATATGAGAGTTGAAGATAACATTCCATATACCATTTCACTCTTTCGTTGCCTACATAACCCGGGTGAGTAACTCTAATCTCTTCCATATTCGTCATACAAATGTGGAGTTCTGATGGAGTTTTACTTTGTTTTCGCCCAAGTTTCTTCTCCCCCCACACCCTGGGGAAATGCTTGATGTTACCCATAATCTTGTTATATCGCGTTCTTCTTCAGTTGGGTACTCTTTCTAAGTTGAAAATATCGTGTATATGGTTTTGTGTGGGACGGTTTTTATTCAGAGGCAGCTTGCTATATGCCATTGTTTGTAAATTTATTCGTTTCATTGAAGTAATTCAGCTGCTGCTTCTTCATTGATCAAAGCCTTAATTCCAGGAATTTGGGATTGGCTTGGTTAAAGTATTTAAGCTAAATTCTAAATTTTGGAAAGATGAGACCGAAAAAAATTGGGTCACTATAGTCAATAAGCTTGTTTTGAAAGTTGATCATGTAATGTGGGGCTTGTTTGTACTATTTTTCTTTTTTTTTCTTTTATTATTATTATTATTATTATTTTGCTTAAAAAATGGTGTACATTTAACTTCTACTTCTCTTGGGGATTGACTTGTAAAAGCAAGAAATTTTGAAGATGGATGTATCTCGTTTTTTGTTTATTTTTTTTGTCGGTCTTAGAAAAGGGTGCTTTCTAACTTGTAAAGCTGCAACAAAAAAACATATGAACTTAATTTAGCAACTCTTGGGGCATTTATTGTTTGCTTTTCTTGTCCTTTCTTATTGTTTGTATTGAGTTAACCCTTTTGGTTTAGTAGAAGCTCAACCTATCTCTACAATTCCGACATTAAATCCATACAGTCCAACAAATCTCATTTGTTTTTAACAAGTATTTTTAACACTCTTTTTCTTCTCTCGTAATTGGTCTATATTTCAGTCACAACATTCTTTTGTTCTATAATAATAATAATTATAATTTTATGTAGAAATATTTTGTCCTTATCTTTTGACTGGATCGAGTTAAGAGCCGTTCCTATCTTGTATATGTAATATGTTTCTTAATAGAAAATGTGAGAATTTCAAGAATTCGTAACCAAGAAAAATGATTTGGACATAACTTTCCGATTTGTTCCTTGGATGTTGAGAAAATGGGAAGGTTAAGGTTGTTTTTCCTTTGTCCTAAATTTTATACTGTGCAAAATATACCAAACTTTGTACCATGCGTAAGTTTTAATATGCGTGACCAGAGATGGCAATTGGGCTGGGTTCCAAACTAATTGCATTTGATTTGGTTCAGATTGGATTGGAAATAAATACAGGTTTGGATTAATTGGATTAAGATTCAAATATAATTTCACTAATTGGGTTGTAGGTTAGTTTAATTTGGCTTGGTTTTTGGGTTGTTTGGGGTTAGAATTTGATTGAGTGTAGTAGATTTGCAATATTAATTTTATTAACTTATATTTTTTTTTTATAGAAAATATAATTTCTCAAAAAAATAATTTTTAAATAAACTTAAAAAATATTTTATTGAAATTTATTTTAAAAAAAAAATCAATATAGTGGTTTCTCCGTTTCCAACTTATACTTCCTTGGTCCATTCCTACGCGTGACAATATCTATATGGTAAATATTTAAGGTAATATGTTGCTTGAGACAGCTCGTAATATGTGATAAAAATATTTAAAAATAAAGTTATTTTTAGTATTGATATTAAACCAAGTTACATGCTCCCTTTGAAACTAAAAAACAGAAAGAATTAAAAAACATGATTCAACATAAAAGGAAAGACCCAACAATGTCACTTCAGAGACAAAAGTAAAAGTAGAAAGAACACAGATCGTTCTACTAGCATCATATGATATCACATCAGTTGAATTGCATGACTGGTCCCCATAGTTTAAACTAAAGTTCCATCTGACTTACATAGTTTCAATTTAATCACTAATGGTCCCCGTATTCAAAAGAAGACACGGATTTAGTACTAGTTTTGGATGGCTTTTTTGTTGTCTGCTTCTTCTTTTTTCCCTTGAAAATTATAGCTAAAGAGTTTGATAAACTTTAAAGTACCCATTTTTAATAATTTACTTCTATTTTTTAGAGCGCTTTTGGAAGTAACTTTAGAGATATTTTGAAAAGTTACTTATGTTTTTTTATTGATTACCATAATAATCTCAATTATATTTATTACATTTCTCATACATA
>MKEJ01029062.1:0-23160 GCA_001753735.1 Embelia ribes
ATCGCTTTTGGCGTATATTGTAAACAAGTTGTTTACATTATGATGCAGTTATGTACGTATTTTATTTCTATTTCATGGCAGTTGTTGGATATATTTTTTTTTTGTTGTGGATTGCTGTAGATATGAGTATACATATTATTGGCTAGTCTGCGATGATTTTATATTTATGTTGGCTATTGATACTGTTATTGTTAAGATACTTCAATTCTTTTATGTTCACGTCCCCGCGGTCTTGGATTCTGGGGCTCAACCTTGGGATCTAGGATTTCGGGGCATGACAGTTTTACACAGGTGTGGTGGTCCAAACATGTGACAGAATGCATGTGTTATGTTTTGCCACGATAGAAATTGGTCGACTGATTTGCCATAATAGTCGACTATTTGGTGAAAATAGTCGACAGTTTGCCCTATTTTAGAAGTACAAGGCTTTACAAGAACATCGGTAGTAGGTAATGGTAGAGAGTAAATAACGGTCACCAAGATTTAATAAAGAAAAGAAATAGTATGCTAAACGGGGAGTGACTTTGGCCCCGGCTGAAGTGGGTGAGACTGGTGTGTGTGTGGTTTTTTTTTTTTTAAAAAAAAAATTAAGTATAAGTTGAGGAGATAACGGAAGGGATAGTGTGGCCGTTGTTGCAACCGCCCAACTGGTTATACTTGCAAGTGATATACCATAGGCCAAGTAAAGAGTTGGCATTAGCCAAAAAATCTCCAATAGCATAAGAGAAATGCGGAAATGGTGGGTAATGGATATACGTGGTTCAGTCATAAATTTAGTCCACAGTAGAATGGCTCAAAGTCAGATAGTTTAATGTTTCACACTTTATAGAGGAAATTCTCTATTTATGGATAATACAATGGATAAGATAAGGAAATAAGAAATCAATTTAAATCAAATCCTAACCATATCCTAATAAAATATCTTTATTTATTTCACTCAATGTCTTCTGCAATCTTCGTGGGATAAATCGTCTCTGTCCATATGTTCTAATAATAGGCTACCATGAAGGCAAGAATTTACATGGAATTAGATGGGAACCTACTGCCAGTAACAACCCAGTTCATCCAGGAAATTAATGCTAGATTTTATAGCATGTAAGACTTACATACATCTATACATCAATTGATATGTAGGAGATATACTACTTACTCATAAGAGAATAATTATTTATTTATAGCAATATTATTATCTCTTTCCTAGGTGTCGAATTGGTGTATTTACAAATTTTCTACATGCATATTCTATAAAATATCTGTCCTTAATGCTATGCTTATTGACAATATCTACCAAAACCTCAAACTATATTATTTATGAAAATTGATACCATGATGTATAAATTTCCTATAATAACAGGGTCATGCTAGGTACATAGCGCTTGGGCACATCATCCAACAAATTTATTCTGTTTGATTGGTCAAATCCAGTTCATCCAATAGACTTTTTGAACAAGTATTAACAAAAATAAAGCATAAATTCTATCAATTATTTCCATGATATTCTTATCCTTTATTAATAAGAATATGAAAAGTTTTTGTTAATAGAAGTATGTATATTGAATAAGCATAAATCATTAGAATATATATATTTTTTTATAATTTTTTAGTGAGGAAAGTGACCTCTCATTTGGGATAAAGCAAAATAGAAACAAAGCTTATCAATCGGACAGAGGGAGCAATTGATTTTGAGTATTAAGTTTTTACTTGTGTTATTGATCAATGGGAAAGTGTTGACATTGAAACATGTGTTTTTAGCATTCCACAAATTGATAAAACCCAAGAAGGATAGAGATGACCACGGCTATTTCTGAACTCTAAAATTTTGACAAATTTTATATACAAAATTCAAAATTTTTTTAGAAAATCCAAAAAATAATTGTTATCTTAGGGTTGAGAGCTACCGACACTTGAAGAAGAAATGCAAGGGTGGGGTAATACTTTATAGTAATAGAAATAGAATCTAATAATAAAAAATTTCTAGAATAATTTTATAATTATTTATTTTAAATTTATTTATGTGGTCACTCTTTTTAATGGTATTAGATTATTCTTTTCCATTCTGTTCGATAATGCATCCTAGCACATGTTAATAGGGTAATTATCATTGACCACCCCTGAGGTTTGCCTTATTATCAAGGAGCACCCACTTGTTTCAATTTTGATCAATAAATACCCATTTGTTTCAATAAATTATCATAGAGTACCATTTTGATCTATCTTGACTATTTTGCCCTTAGTATTGGAAAAAAGTACTCTTATTATTCTTTAATATTATTATATTGAGTTAATTAATTACAAAATATTATAGTTGTTTATGTAATATAGCATAAATTTTTAATAGAAAATAGTAGAAAACAAAAATTTTGAGAAAATTAATTTTTAAGTGGCAAATAAATTTTCTTTGTGTTAAAAATATTAAAATTTATAGACGAAAAATATTGATATCAAAATAGGAAAATATAGGTATCATAGACAAAACTCTTAAATTGTGAAAATGCATA
Source organism: Embelia ribes (assembly GCA_001753735.1). Taxonomy (NCBI): domain Eukaryota; kingdom Viridiplantae; phylum Streptophyta; class Magnoliopsida; order Ericales; family Primulaceae; genus Embelia; species Embelia ribes. The sequence goes on from MKEJ01029062.1 coordinate 2,499, forward strand.
TATTTAATATTTAATTAATTAAATATTAAAAAGAAAATGCTTTCATCCTTGAAAATTTATAGCAGTTTGATTGTATAATTCGATGCAGTTGTGCATAGTTTTAAATTTTATTATTTTTTTTAAAATATCATATATTAAAGTTATCGCGTCTTACATCACTTGGTTTTCCTTTTCGATCGATTTTGAAAATTTACTAAGTTTATTAATTAGTACGAAAAATATTATTTTACATAAACTTAGTTTGCATGAACTTTCTAACTATTTTCTCTTTTTATCTGAATCTATATAAACATATGCTACAATCATATATAAAATTATTTTTTCAAAAAAATTATTTTTAATATTACTAAAAAATAATTTCATATTACATAATTGGTTATAGCCTACTGATATTAGTTAACATAATATAATGATATAGAAGAAAAATAAAAATAATTTTTTTCAATTTAAGGGGAAATATAGTCAAGATAGATCAAAATGGTATTCTTTGATAACTTATTAAAATAAATTGATGTTCATTGATCGAAATTAAAATATGGTGGATGCTCATTGATAATAGGGCAAACCTCAGGATGGTGATTGATAATTACCCTATTTAATATAGGCGTTTGTCAACTCGAGTTCCTCCATTTCAAAATAATTGTCGTTTAGAGAATTTTTCTTGTTTCATTTTAAGTGTCACTTTAGGTAAATAACAATGCAATTATTACCTTTTTTTTTCAATTTTACCCATATTATTACTACAAAATTTCAAACTACACCACATGAATCAAATATTTAATAAAGGATATTTTGATAAAATGTAGTTATTATTTATTCAAATTAAGACTAATTAATAATCTCCTTAATTCCTATATAACCTTAAACGACTCTCATTTTGAGAAGAAATAACTAGTCTTTCCGTCCATGAAAAATAGTCCTATTTGCCTTTTTAGCTTGTCCAAAAATAATTGTCCAAGTCAAAATTCAACCTTACAAATTAGCATGCTTTACTAATTATATAAGGATAAAAGATAATGAAATCCACTTTTAACAATTAACTCTTTACCACTGAAAATATAAAAAAAAAAATGAGCAAGAAGTATTAGGACAATTTTTTTTTTTCATTGTTTATCCTTCATAATTAATTAAATTTGTCATGGCTAAAAAAAACAAAAAAACTTGATAGGAAAAAACAAGTACTACAGTTATATGTAGAGCACCGTAACACTGACATACCTCCAGTTCAATATACTAGTCGACATACAAACACACAACTTCCCAAATAGGATCAAACTTTTTTGAACTAAAAACAACGAAAATATAATGAAATTCATTTATACATTTAAGATCACAGTTGCTAATATTCATAACTAGACCAAATATACATTAAACATCAAAATGGAGGTAATTACACATAATTCCACCAAAGCATTAAACCAAACAGAGAACCAAAGTTCTATGTCCATTAAACTTTATTGTTCATTTTTCTCTGTAAAAGAGACCAAAAACAAAAGAAACCAAAAGAGCTTATGCTTCATATTGAATTCTCAACTGCATTTTGGGATTGGTTTTGATGATTGCTCAAATGCTCATGATATATTTCACCAACATAGCATCACATCCAATTTGAATAGGTAAATTGTTGACATTTTCTAATGAACTTTTTGCCATATGTGGGACTTTTTAATTAATGCCCTCTTTTACCGTTATAACCTCAATATGCACATTGGTAATGATAAAAAGACACGGTTTAGGTATTGAGATGGATACTCCCAAAATGACTTTTCTACCGCCTCAATAAGCTCATTTATTGTTTTAGGCGCTTGTTGATGTTGCAACGATTAAATTACCCTGAAAAAAATTGAGATCTAAATTATTCATATCTGGGCTATTTGTTGGTTGACAAAAGATCCTAATATCAATTCCAACTCGACTTCCATCTTCCAAAAACAAATCATCATTAATATAGATGTGAGGCTTTGCACTGTCTTGTTGCATATAGATTGTACCCGAAGTATTTTGTTAGCCATTTAGATCGAATAGCCAACAAAACATTCTTGCTTATACAAGATCGTATAATATCTTTGGTTATAGATAAAATGGGTTTAATTTATGTCGTTCTGACGGGTCAATTCTTGCTTTTACGATTTGCAGGTTCTATAAAACAAAGGAAAAACTAGCATTTTTTCCAGAAAATCCTTCGTTGCTAAATTGGTCAAATCTTAGGCGAGCAACTGCAGCTAAGAACAAAACCTTGGTGATAAAAATTTTTGTTATTGCAAATACGCAAAGGTTCATTTTCATCAGGCAACATGCAATATCTCTCTTAAGTTCTAGACATAAAAAACTATTTCTCATCAATATGCAACACATTATACATGTCTCGAAACCTTGGATTGGTGTAAAGAGTAGGGGGATCAATCATTGATAAATAAAATTCTAACATTTTTCTCTTATTCTCGTCATTCAAACTTAGTTTAATTGCATTTGTATATGCCTTAATGAGATCCTCCTTACTTCAAGAACTCCATGCAATCTCAGATAAACGACTCAAGTCAGCTCGTATACGCTTTCACCCAACTCGACCTCGATCCTCGATGAAACATCGATTGATGTGACATCACTAGCATGTTGTTGTGCTCATTGCCAAATGCGTCTAACAGTTCTTGTACAAATTGAAAAGCGGTTGGAAGTATAACAAAAAATACTTTCTTTAAAATTCCTCCATTACTCTGTTTTAGGAGAAACTCATAGATAGATTTTCTCTTTTCTTTAGACAATTTTGTGTGTGTGTGTGTATGGATAATTTGGAATTTATAGGAGAGGGGAGAATGAGATATGAGAACAAAACAATCTTTTGGTACAATAGAGAAAGTAGCAACTGAAGAAAAAGGAAAACTACTGATATATATACTCTCATTGTCCGAAAGGTAGGTTTTGAATAAGATAAAAAGCTTCAGTGACCAAAATTTACAGTTTGCTGACAAGATATTTGTCACAAAGTCACGACTGCCGGTGTAATACAAAATTTGTTTAAGAATTTAGTTTTTTCATAATGAATGAATCATTCTCAATAACAAAACATAAATCAGTTATCATGACAGTATAGTAACCATAAAATTAAATACATTGAGGAAAATTAATTTTACTGTGCACATGTTGCGTTTTTATTAGCAACATATAGTCAATCTGTAGACTATATAATACAATTACGACGATTACATGTTGCCAGTCTAAAAATACATCACCAAATCATTTATAGCATCGGATGAAAACAACACAATTTTATTCATAGCGGTACATAATCAACGATAACTATTTTTACAATTTCCCAAATTTAGCCACAATAGATTCTTGAAGTAAATTCCTCATATGTGCCTGAAATAAACATTTCTGCAATCAAATTCAGGGTTTTTAGGGGAAACCACGATCAAACACCACAGTAGGGTATAATGGGATTTTTGAATTTCATCCCCTCTTCACCACAATATTTAAGAAATAACATTGGATCAAATGGTTTAAATTTCTCTGGACGGAAATCATCAATTAGGGCTTCTGGTTGATTCACTATTCCACGCGCAAATGCAAAAAGTCCGATTGAGTATTTGGGTTCAGTTCTGGTTATGGTGACTCGATGGTAAGCAGGATGTATCCTTCCATTGCTCCATGCCTATGTTGATAAATAGAAATGGTGCGCAAAACTTTAGTCATAATAAATTAAAAAAACTAATAAGAATGTTTACAATTATTATTTTTTTAAAAAAATGGAAATGATGGAATGGATTTTTAAGAAAAGAGCTAGCCAAAATCCTGTTTCCAAGTCCATGAGCTGACTAAAAACATTTAATTTTAACAAAATAATTATCAGGGCATAATGATTACAAAATGTATATCTTTAACAAAATTTCATTGTCTTGTTTCAAATTTGCAGAAATTATTAGTTCTTCAAGTCAGTTGAATTCAGAAAATAAGCACAAACTATAAGAAAGTGCCTTCTATTGAATAAGACTATCAATGCCTACGCTTTGTCTTTAAAGACCTTACCATCTGTCCCTAATTGATCACTACATCTACGATAACAAAGTTTTTGAGCAACTTTTAAATAAAAAACAAGTCACTGGTAAATATTATTACGACAAAAGTTAGATCGTTTGTCACAGGAAAATAGCCCTGACCAATGCTTTTTTTAAAGTAAGCCTATAAAATTCGTCACTAAAGAGTGCCCTAAGTAAATAATTTACTTATTTTCGGTGTCAAGTAGAATTTATAGCTCTTTGACACTTCAACAATCGCTCATTAAAAAATTAACTGAAATTAGAATTTGAGATCAAAGTATCACAGCTTTTTATGTATATAAAAATTATTCCCTCTAATTACTTTCACTCTAATCGTAACATTTGTTCGCATGATTGCTTGACATGTATCTTATAAAATTAGAATTTAAAATAATAAACTTATCATAAGATAAATTATTAAAATTATGTGTTCTATAAAATTATAATTGAAAATAATAAAACTTACTATAATGGAAATTATTAAAATTATATACATATATATCAACTTAATATAATATAAATTATTAAAATTTTAAACATATATATCAACTTAGCATAATAGGAATTAGTAAAATTAAATTTCTCATAACATCATGCACAACCCCAAAATATACATATATATCTCAACATAGCTACAAAATATATTATTATAGAAATTACTTAAATTATATTTAAGAATCAAAATAATATTAGTAAATAAATATTTTTATAAATAGATTTCTACCAATCTAAGATTTTGCATAAACTTTTAACATATATTTCCAATCAACATTAATTTTTTAAAATATTTTTCGCAGTAAAATTTTTACATACCTAAAATCAACATATATAGATATTAGTTTTTTGTAAAAATATTATAATAGCATAAATCTTATCAATAGATCTTTTAAAAATTAAAAATAATTAAAAAAAAAAGAAGAAAAGATACAAAAAGATATCATATCATAAATAAATTATCAAAATTAATTTTATAAAATAATTAAAATTAATATGATATAAAAAAATATATAATACACACCACATATGCATCGCGCAGATTACACTATAGTGATAGCATAATTAGCATCACAAATATAAATGGTTGAACCGTATCTGGGGAATATATTTCACAAATTAATATGATTTTCATGCAACTTAAAGGCTCACTGTAAATGGTTCCCCAGCGATGAATAAGAAGGTTGATGGTGATGGCTCAAACGCGATCCAATCCCCGCCCTTTGTCTCGATTTCTAGGCCTTCAATTTGGTTTTGATCAAGGATTGTCCAGAAGTTCTTGTCCGTATGAGGATGAAGACCTATTTTTCTCTCCGATTGAGCAGCTGGTGGTTGATACTTCATAAATCTCATGAGGTAAAGAATCGAGTCAAAGTGGGACTCGCAGTATTCTTCTGCTCCATAGCTTTCAAATACCATTCTCACCACCATCTGACCTAATTCAGATAGTAGCATTGAGTATAGAAGTGCCGTTTCACTATCCGGAAAAAAACAAAAAATGATTCTCATAATAATTATGTATGAAAAGTGTACTAACCCTAGAGTAACAATATGTTGTGTGCTGGTACTATTTTTTAATAAAGCATCTAGGGAAGAGATATTGGCATATAAAATTAAGTGCTTAATTTTGAAAGACTCAAGGTGTATAAAAACGAGACATGTTATATTGAAATATTATTTACATGTTTCAGTTTTTGGATGAAAATAAATGGAAGAAGCAATTATGCCAATAAAAAGGTTGTTTCACAGAATCATACCAAAAGGTGTCATTTCCCTGTGGCCACATGAGCTCGGTGAATTTTTGAGTTCCTTCAAGAGTTGCTGCACCTTCAATCCCTAAGTACTCAATAAGCATGTTGGTGAAGTTTGCCCCATGGCCAAATCCCAGCTTATCAGAGGTATTTTTTACCTTCGTTTCTTTTGGGAGATCGAACATCTCTCTCGATAAGTTGAAAATCTTATCATGTAACTCCGAAGAAATTGTATCGTACTCTATGATGAAAAGGCCATATTCTTCTAGAGCAGATCGGATTGTGTTACATGTCGATACCCAACCAGGTGTACCGTTCTTCAAGTTTTTGCTTGATAAGTCTATAACGGGAAGTTTAGGCTGCAACGCCATTTTGAAGAAAAATATATTATGAAGGAAATAACAAGAGCACACCTAAACTTTGACACTAAAGTAAGATTCAAGCTAGACAAAAGCACAAGGATAATATTTGTTAGCAAATTTTAGTTTACTAATATTTGAGTTTTCTTGTGCTACATTGAATGAATTTCCTGTGGTATTTTATACTTGAAACTAGATTGGCGTTTTCAGAAATATAGCCGAAGATGCAGCCTTTATCAGTAATTAATAATTTTTTAAAACAAAGGTACATGGCCACAAAGTAGCTACTATCAGTCCTATAATTGAAGTATCATCTGATATATTAGACTCAAATATATGATTGATTTCTAAATACTTTTATTTACGGAATTATAAAATTTCATTAATGGTAACCTAATTAATAAATTGATTAATATTTAGTGACACTATCAATGCCAATTGTTCAGGACTTGTATTGTCATATATCTCAAATAAATTTTTAGGGTCATTGCAGAGATTAAAAAAAACTTTTTGCATAAGGGGTTATCAGTTCAAATGTGTTTAGCACATTAATTTCCATCTTTGTCTTTTCAATTTTACTAATTAGCTCTAATCATAAGTTGTGGTTAAAATTGAGTTCTTAAATGTTTATCAGCTTCGAAAATGAGTCTCTCGGTCCAATGGCATTAATATTCGCATCCAACAGTATCAAAATTTTCTAATGTTACACTAGTGATAGCTATTTCATCCTCTCGCTTCTTGATTTTAGTTGTTTTTATCTGAGAACTTATTTTCCATAATCTCTTATTTTTACAAGAAATGAAAATCAAACTCAATAAATTTCCTTCATAGGCTTTACATGACTACGTACCCCGTGGTGAGGGACATTAGAAGCATACATTATCAATTCAAAGAAATGATGGTAACCTAAATTTTGTCATACACAATTGCAAAGAGAGAGTTTTTTTTTTTAACCAAAACTTCATTATCACTTTTTTGTTATAGAAGTGTGGTCCTTCTTCTCGTCTCCAAAGTAAAGAGGCAAGTCATTATACAATTACACAAAATCAAATAAAATCTCTATCTTTTGGAGTGTATATATATATTTATATTGCTCAATAGATAAATGTAACATATCCTTGTATTGGTAGTTAGATATGCCAATTTTGCCCAATGATTAACTTGTCTTTGTTGCATGCATGATAGCATAAAAATTACATCTTCAATGTTTGAGTATATTATTCCAAGATTTGAGATCGACTATAATGGAATCATAATAGCAAATGGTATTAATAATATCAAAATTTAATTGCTCATAGGTTTGTTGCTAGGGTTTCATTTGCACAAAATTCTAATGCTGACAATTCTACGTCCATATTATTTCTAGTGAGTTTGGTGACATGATTAAACTTAGTTTCAATGGAGAGTTTGGAAAGATGATTATAAAATGAAAGATCACAAATATTGAAAAAATTAACAAGGATTAAGGTTGAAGTTCGTCAATCTTCATCGGAGGATTGATCGAACCCTCTATGGACCGATCAGCTTGAGCTACAATTAAAGATTGAAACTTGATCAATCGTCAATCAAAGCTTCAGCTGGTTGTAAATAATAGTGATTAATTGATACTTAGCCGCATATGGTGTGATCAAATGTTGTTGTCAAGAATAAATGTCATTGGGATTTTGATTTAAATTTATCTATCGAGCCAGGGTTTCACTCTGGGCAATGCAAGGCTCTTAATCGCCTATGGAAATCTTGGGTTTCACTCTCTTTCTCGATCCAACTCTCTTTGCTTATATAAATCTCTTCGATAATACTTCTCTTCTTTTATATTTAGTTCTAATTGCATCTTTCCATTTGATTATTGGTTCTCACTGGCATGGCTTCTAATTCCCCTGATTTGAACACGGTTAGATCAAAATCCTTTGCTGATGTGCTGATTGGCGCTTCGAATCCTCCTCACCAAGTACACAACCAGCTGAATTTAGGGACTATTCCTATACAGGATATTGCATTGCCTATTCGACAATCTTGCACTAAAATGATAAACCAGCGGTTTTATTCTCTGCAATTGAACTACAAAGGTCGGAAGCTCCCCTCCAATATGCACTAATTGCTAAGTTCTCCAAGGGAAGACCTAAAATGGAATCTATTAGGGATCATATTCATAAGCATTCGGGACTTAACTCTTTCCTATTATAGGTATGATTGATAACCGTCATGTTCTCATTAAATTGATGGATGCGACTGATTTGAATCGTGCTTGGACTAGGACCTCCCATGAGATGGAAGGAGCTATGTTCCACTTGTTTAAATGGTCCATGGATTTTTCTCTGATTTATGAGTCATCTATTGCACCGGTGTGGATTACATTGCCTCTTTTACCTTTAAACTTTTGTGTGTTGTCGTACCATAAAGCTATTACTCAATCCATTGGTAAGTTTTTGGCTGCAGATGTACCTACATTGACTCATGCTAGACCAGCTTATGCTAGAGTGTGTGTAGAGATTGATCTTTTGAAAGTTAAGGAAACTCGTATCTGGATTGGCCAGACTTTAGAGGATGATTTCTGGCAAGTAGTAGAATATGAAAGATTTTCCAAGTAATGTAAGAATTGTTGTTTACAGGGGCATGGGAATTTTGAATGTCAAAGACATGCAATGGGCAAAAATAGTATGAGGATAGAGTCTAGTAGAATTGTCAAGGTTAATCTAATCAATAGCACAAAGGATTGTGTGAAACTAGATGCAAATCCTAAAGGAAGTAGGGCTAATTTGGTGTATATCCCTAAAGTGGGGCAAGATATTGATTCTAATAAAATGTCTAAAGATAAGATTGGGTCTGCATTGAAGGTGTTTAAGGAATCGCGTATTACTTCTGCAGTTGAAGGGGGGCCGGACTCTCAAAGTGTTCTTAAAGAAAAGTTTCCAAAGGGGCAAAAGGGTAAAGAGGTTGTGATAGAAGAAGAATTCAAAGTTGAAAAGGGTGGAGGTAATAAAGTTTTTAAGTTGAAAGAAAATGTCTCTCCAATTGCTCTTGGGATTGATATTGGTTCAAAAGCTATTGAAACTCTTAATCCTAAAGTGGACACTAATGGGTGTTCGGTCGTTACATTAAAGGAAAATAAGTAGATTATTTGTGAAAACTCACTCATTGGTGCTGCTAAGTCAGCTTCTCCACTCAACAAGAATCCTGCTATTCATGATGATGTTAGCTCTAAAGATATAAAAGGGTCTGTTAATCCGTTTGATCCTTTATTAAGTGACCCTACTCTTGATGCTCAATCAGAGTCTGATACGATATTGAACTCTTTCGGCTCTTCAAAGAAAAATGAGAAATCAAAGAAGAAAGTCCCTAGTGAGCCATCTCATGGGTGTACTCTTATGCAAATCCTTCTGATCAACAAGATATGCTGTTTTGCTACAACACCCTTGAAGGTTTGGTAAAGGATTTGCATTTGGACTCTTCTTACCCTATCAACGATGATTTATCGGCCTCCGATTGTGATTTTGAATCCGACCCAGATGCTGTGGCCTTTGAAAAGATGATGAAGGCGAGTATGAAGACATTAGGCCGTTTGGCATGACTACAAGAGGAAATAGAGTCAGGGTCAAGTTTTGATATGGCCTTTTGGCATGACTACGAGGGAGTTATTAGTTTTAAGCTTGCAATAGTATATTTGTTGGCACTTTGGCCAAAGGGTGTTGGATCTCATTTATCGTTTGGCCTTGGGGCTCTTGTGCAGAATTTTAACTTTTAAAAGGAGAGACTTTGATAGAGGCTTTGGATTCCTAAGCATATGCTGCTAATTTGCTCTTGGTTTTATGTTGTTTATTTGGCTGATATATGATTTATAATCTTCTTTTGGTTTAGGCCTATAGTTTCATTTTAGGTCTTCCGTTGATGTAATACACTGGGGAATGCCCCTTTTAATTTTGTATTCTTTTTTAATAAAATATTTCCTTTAAAAAATTAATAATAATAATAAAAAGAAGGGGAAAAAAAAAGAGAGAACGTTTGATGGTTGATACAAAAAAACTAGCTTCATATCATGTGAGGAAGCTAAGGAAATAAAAATTTCGTAGCAATTTAATGGAGAAATAGGGTTTGTGTTTGTTTTGTTATGGTATAATAATTAACACTAGTCTATGTTCTCATTCTTATTTTTGCCAGTTTAGCTTAGGAGGGAAAAACATTATACATGTTCATTTTCTCATTTTTACAACTTTATCTGGGGACTAACAAAAATGCAACTGTTAAAAAACTCAAATTCTTTTCTATTATATGTTTCAACTTCGACCAGGAAAAATAGATATACAAAAGTGGAAACAACTTTATGTGATATACTAAAGCATTATTGTATTAATTTGCAAGATAGTTCCAAAATATCGATAAAACCTTTTCCGGTAAGTCCATATTACTCTGGAATTTATCACGTACTAATAGTATACGTATGCTTTTCATGACAAGTATCATATTTGACAACATTTATCTTTTTTTCCTTGTTAATTATTTCAATTAAATAAGTAGCCACTGTGATGGAACATATATCAACGTCATTTTTATCAGAATTATCTTGATTAAGTAATTTTAGAGACTACCAACTATACGTAAAACAATGCCAAAAAAGTAAAATTATTTACTGAATGCAAATTCAGTACTATAAATCAAATAATTACATATTTCATGATTAAGTCTCTAAGTGTGTTGTTTATGCATAATCTGTACTCGATGTAAACGCATAAACTCAAATCATTGCATATACAACCCATGAATATAGACACAAAGATACAAATTCATTGGATGTATCAAACTTAATACGCAGAAAAAACATGACAATTTTATTTAATTTTTTACGCACTATAAAAGCACAATATTAAACACCGACACTAAACATACAGAGCTATAAATGACTTAAAAAGCACACAAATCCCTTAATACAAGTCAAGTTCCAGCAAAAGCACACATATGACGAAAATTCATAAAAGAAATTATTTCGAATCATGGAGCTTTCAGATACCACAGTAGTCTTTGATAGGGCATTTCGATCTCTTTCCTTCATCCGTGTAATAGTAGTCAATATACTTGTAATGATCGAATGGCTTATAAGCTAATGGGTGCTCCTTATCGACGAGCTCTTTTGGTATGGGTACAATAAGATCCCTTATGAAGGTAAATAGCCCGAGAGAGTATCTCTCTTCATTACCTCGCATAATCACCCGGTGATATGGAGGTTCGATTCTGCCATTGGTCCATGCCTACATTAAGAAATGATGAATTAGCAAAAATCTAGAATTAACGAGAAGAGCTAAAAGGAAAAAGGAATAGCTACAGAACAGAATGTTAAAGTCTTCACAAATTTGACGTAAAAAGAACAAAAAAAACAAATGAATATAAAAAAGTAATCATTTTCATTTAATCAATTTTGAAAAAAATACACTAAAGAATTTAAGGAAGTGGATGTGAAAATCCCTTCTTCTTCTTCTTTTGTGGTCGTACTCACCATACATGTGTCACCTGCCATGACTACGAAAGACGAAGGGGAGGGCTCGACCAAAATCCACTCATCGCCTTTCGTTTTGATCTGCAAACCCTTAACTTGCCTCTGATGGAGAATAGACATGAAGCTCTTATCTGTGTGAGGTATAATACCCAAACCAGGCTCATTAGTTTTAGGTGCTTGGTATTTTATAAACCGAAGAAGGTAAGAGGTTGACCCGAGGAGCATCTCATAGTCACTCTCTATACCGTAGCTTTCAGACACCATTCTCATCACCGTTTGATCCAAATCTGCCAAAACCCTCGAAAATAATAGTGCCGTTTCTCTAATAAAAGGCAAATGAAAAAAATTAATTAGAGAAAGATTAAAGTTGAAATAAATAATGAAAAACCAATATAAAGAGATGAAAAAAAAAGAAGCGTATACAAGAAAAAGTCATTTCCCATAGGCCACATAAGGTTGGTGAATGCTTTTGCTCCTTCAAGAGTAGTCGCGTTTTCTATTCCCAAGCCTTCGTAAAGAGGAATAATAGGCTCTTTCCCAACATAGCCATGAGAAGGTGTTTTGGAAGTGTTTTTAATTTTTGTTTCTGTTGGAAGATCAAACAACTCTTCCGATGCCCTAAAAATGGCATTGTGGAGATCCAGCAAGACTTGATCGTACATAGCTATGAAACAACCGTACTCTTCGAGTGCACGCACAACTTCATCCCGGGTTGATGACCAAGAACTTGTGCCGCGTTTTAGGTTTTCCTTTGAGAAGTCGATAATAGGGAGGTTTGGCTCTGTTAGAGAACCCATAGCTCAGTTATAAAACTCTCACGTTATGTAGTGTTTTAGGCTTATCATGTTCCTCTTATGTAAAAGGCTTTTTTTTTTTTAATCATAGTGAGTTATATGAGAAAGATGTGTACAGATGAAGTTATAACATATAGCAAAACTAGCGTGTAGCTCGCGCATTGCACAGGCTATAGAAAATTATCTTTTTTAATTATTAGATCTAATTGTAAGTATGTTTTTTTTTGTTTGTTATTGTATTTGGTTTTATATTTGCTTTTAATTAGTTTATTATATAGTGATGGTTTAATTTTTTTTTACCCTTTGCATAACAATTTTAAAATTTTACTATATATATTTTACTCGAATATTATGAATTTAATAGATTCAATTTATAGAACAAATTTATCTTAACATATTATACCTAAATTTTTTACCATGTAAACTAAAATTGACTTAATAAAGATATAATTTTACTACACAAATAATTTTCATCATTTTTTAAAATTATAATTTTCATCCTTTAATTTCAATTGGAAGCCAATTTTGATATATGTTTTAAATTAATATATTTTATCTTTTTAAAGAAAATATTGGATTTTCCATTATATTATTATATTTAAACAAATTAATATACTTTTAATAAGTTTTATTTTCTAATATGTCACGACCAGTTAATCCACACAATACAATATTGTCCGCTTTTAGCAAAGTTATACGTGCAAATAGGTCACTCATCCTAGGATTATTGCAGTATGAGCACGCTAAATTTTGGAGCTCCAACCAACTTAACTTTCGCACAGCATTAAAATGCATCATATTTAGAGATTTATATTCCTATTTATATAGCACATGCTCATCCCTTACTCGGCCGATATGGGACGAATGTTGCCCCCCTCGATTAATGGGTTAGCTAGCCTGCCAACAGGCCAACTTGACGGCATCTCATATCCGCTCGTCGACGTCTACCCATACATGCTCACTCATGCACAACCAAGGTGCTACAATCCACTTTCCTTAAAGGACATGCATCCATGCTTGGCCCCATTTTTTCAGTCGACTTTTGGCTTTGATACTATCTGTAACGATATTCATCCATCCTGAGATTGTTCCAATACAAGCAAGCTTAACTTTGAAGTTTCAACTAAGTCAACTCTCGCAAGGCTTTAAAACGTGTTTATTTAGTAGATTTACGTTCTTACTTTTATAACACGCCTTCATCATTCACCCAAGTAATGTGGGATGATTAGTTGTCCCCGCTCAACATGTGTTAGCTCGCCTAGTGTGGTAGCCTGTCAATATGTCAAAATATCTTATGTTCACTCGAATATCCACCCATATATGCCTGCCTACGCACAACCGAGGTGCAACACAAGAAGCTTGAGTTTGGTGGAATTACATTATGATAAGTTATATTATTCAAAACTCCTAAATTTTTGGAACATATGTTAATTAGTTTTGCGGGCATTAGTCCTAAATAGGGAAATATATTTACATGGGCAACTTTTATATAATTCTCTAATATAAATAATTTTCATATATGTGTTAGAAGACTACGTGGTCACTTGTCGAAAAACTATGCTACCACTTGTCAAAAAATGTTATGTATTCATATATCGCAATTAGAGTGAGAGTAATAGAATGCTCAAATTTTATATTAATAAAAGATATAACATCAGTTATTGACATTATTTTGTTAGAGTTGTGACTTTGGTGAGGTGGAAATGTGGAATAATACATTGTTTGTTTTGTTTTGTTTTGTTTTGTTTTTGTTTTTTTAAATGAAAATGTCCCGTGGATGAAGTTGACAACATGAGCTTCTATGTATAGGCATGCACTCGATAATTCTAGTAGGAATATAATTACTATTGGAAAGGTGGTTTTTAGCGACGAAAAGTGATGCCATTACGATAATTCGTTGATACATGTTACTTTCGTCACTCAAGAACTCTGGTAGGAAGATATAAAATACTTTAGCAAAAGTGAACTTTAGAAATAATTGTGTGACAATTGGTATATAATACTTTTATCACCAAGTATAAGATTTGATCTCCGAAAAGCAGTTGTTTCAAACTAAATTAATGAGTACCATTATTGAAAGAATATTTTTTTTTAATTTGATAATTTAGTTTAATCTGGACTAAATACAATTCTGTCAACTAATTCAAATGCATCAACTAAAATTCTCTTTTGTTATAGTCATCTTTTTGGGGAGTGTTTTTCGCTTAGAATAGAGATGATCAGCAAATTACAAATTTAAGGGTTGAATGTCTTAAATAGGGTCGTAACACTAGAAATATCAAAACAGAAAAGCACGTTTATAAAGATCTTAAAACACATGGCCTAATTACTAGAAATCAAATTCTCACAATCCAAAAGAACGGTCTTGATAAAGGTGAATAATACTAAAACGACCAAACGATATATAGTCTTGAACAAAGGTCATTGTCCCATTACTAAGTCGTCACAACGCAAACTTGGAAACATATTACTTGCAGAAAATGAGTACTTGATCGGGCTTTTTGAACGAATCCTTTCAATTTTTCCCCTAGCTTTTCATAATTATCGTATTAAGTGTGTTTAGCCGGAAAACTTTTAAGATACAAAACAAAGGCCCTTAATAGTTCCGTATCAAGAGTAACACTGTATAGGGGCACCGAACATAAATTCTAGAAAAACTTATTTTTCATGCACCATTCCGGGGCATCATTTTCATAATTATAATCTTCCCATCAAATATTGAGGCACATCTATCCAACCTACTTTTATCCTTCATTTTGAAAATAAAATAAAATTAGAAGATAAGTTGGTCCTTTGTCTCATTTTTTAAGACTACATAATTGCATTTGCATCTTGATAGCAATTTATGAAATTGTTTGAGTTTTTATCACATTGGTCCCAAGTTCCTTCTTCAAAATATCAATTGCATCGGTATGAAGTGGCTAGCATGGCGATGATAATTAAACAATTTATTAAAAAGTGAACTATCACACTGACTAGACGAACTAATCACCTATATATTAATACAAGTATATGTATCGTCGGACCTCATTTGGGAAGAATATGTGACAAATATCAATTATTTTAGGTCTAAATTGATATACATCAATGTGGTACCAACTATATATTACAAGTGACAACAACTAATTTGTCAATAGGTTACTTACGAACATAGCCTATATATCACTGTCGTGTTGCATGCCCTAATCGTGTTATTGTAAATTCAATTTTATTTTCTTCAATTCGAGCTCTTGATTGATATATAATAAAATATTATCTAGACAAAAGCTTTACCTATCGATTTAATAATTCACCATTGGGTTTTGTATGATAGCAAGATCTTGGCAAAAAAAAAAAAAACTAAATGATTCTAAATAACAAATCCCGGGGTTCTTCAAAACCAAGTTGCAATAAAAGGACTACATAATCTAGCGTGGAACCCATAAAATTACTTTAAGAGCGAACAATTACGTATAAAAACATTTTCATATAATCAAAATATTTACATGACCTCAACTTCCTTGGCACTACATGTAATTATTTGCTTGGAGTTTTCCTCTTGCATTTGCTACAATGGAATTATAGGTACAATCATCAAATAAATGTAATAGCGACATGCAGAATATTAAAGTTTCAGAATATTTATAATTGTGACCTTTAAAATTTTCAGATTCCAATAATACCTAATTAATATTAAATTAGTCTTTAGATTATTGTGATAATCAGGCAGCATAGATACGAATCAAACAGCATATCGTAGCTCGAACGTGAAAACAAAATTAGCCTATCAAGATATTAAAACGCGAATTTTGTAAAACTAATGTACATTCAATGACATTATTACGTGAATAAGCATTATTGCTTTGAATTTTAAGGTTGTGGATTATGAATTCGAGCTAACCCTTCATAAAAAGAGGATCATATTATTAGGAGAAAAGCTTATGAGGAAACTCTTTTTTCCGAAAATAAATAAAAACCCTAGGGCAGCATTTTTTTTGTCTCTGAAAAATTTCCAGAAAAAGGGTAATCTCTTTGCGACAAGATAAAAAAGCAAAGGTTAATTAATGATCATTACACAGTCAAAAGGGCTTATCACCTCGTCCTAGCCCCTACTCAATCAGAATTTCCATTTTCCCTAAAAAAAATTTAACTTAATGTCATAAAGTAATGGGACATTATTAGCTATGAAAAATAATGATGACATATTACTCGTCCCGGGGGCCGCTGCCCTTTTTATTAAGGTCATCCGTGACCATTTGATCTAAATCCAATCGACCGATTGTAATGGGCCAAAAAAATTAAATATTCAAAGTTAAAAAATCGAGAACGTCCAATTTAGATCCAACTTAGCAGAGGTAAATTCCACATTAAGTTCATATTTTTCAAGTACGATCCTAAAAAAATATTAATAATACTACAATTACCAATTAATGAGGACTATAGTGGCTATGTGATTACATCTTTTTATCTCATCAGTCCAACCAGCAAGTATTATATCTCTTCAGATATAGACATTGCTGGATGTTATATTTATCAATGAAATTTTAGAAAAATTTACTTTTTATTGTCAGACCTGTGGTAGCAGCATGGTAAGAAAATCATAATAAGGCACGATTCTACTTAAAATTAGACAATGATAATCATGTAGTTTATATAATGACAAAAAGATAATGGCTCATTTAGTATTTTCCAACACAAAGTCATAAAATGCCAATCATTTGCTCAAGAACCAAAAATAAACTAATTAGAAATCCGGGGAAAACAAAGTACCATCTGCATGATGTTATAGCTTTTTATCGCTTTTGGAAGTTGAGCACTTTCAAGCACAAGGCATAGAGACCAGCAAAGAGGAGGACAAATCCAGTCGTTACAGCTGCAGCTACCCCCACGTAATCGTGCCTGTAACCGTAATAAGTCTTTATAAATTCTGCAACAGTCACGTTAAATTCGAGCTGACTCTTTATATCGCCAAATTGCGATGTAACGCCTCCATATAAAGTCCAAGCAAATGGGTTCAGCCAAAAATACCATCTCCACCACCCAGGCGCCCGCTATATATTACAGATCAAAGTGGTTTTTCATTTAATGAAACAAAATAGACAAATCATGAAAAGTTAGTATGGAAAATAATAGTGAAACTTACAATCCGAGGAATGGAAAATCCCGAGAAGATGTTCCATATTCCGATGAGTGAAGCACACAACAGAGAAGAAATCATTTGATTTGGAGTCAGGGCGAGAACCATCATACCGAAAAATGTGAAGTACAAAAATGTAAAGTACATAAAGTATGTGTACCAAAAGAACTTAGCTGCAGTCCAATCGAACCCAATCATAGAATAGACTATTAGTGCATAGGTAATGGTTTGAACCAACACGTATGGCAACTCAATAACAGCCTGCACATGCGCTCAAAGAAATAGAAACCAATCAAACAATTGAACTCAAACCCCTAAAAAGGCCGGGGGTGGGTGATAGGGGAATGTAAATTCACTTGAATAAAAGTTAATGCAATGAGTGACCTGTGCAAAAGCATACACTAGCTGCGAATACATTCCTGCTGCCTTTTCCCTGTACAAGACTGCTCTTTCAACATCTACTACAGGCTGAACAGATGAGGCGTTTTGGAAGCCGATGAAAAGAACAGCAGTATACAATGAACCAATTGCATTAAGCACATCTTGTTGACTCTTTCTGAAAGAAAATTATAGGATCATGATTGAGAATCATGTTTAAAAAATTCAAAAAGTCATTTTTTTTTCACCCTATCTTTTTAAATCACCTTCTTGAGCCAAGATCCCAGAAAATTGAGCCGAACATCAAGGCTATGACAGTCGTAAAGAGAAATCTAACTGTGGTATAAGAAGTGTTACGCCAGTATGAGCAATGTTGCTTCCATAGGCAAGCTTTCCATTGGACGAAGAAAGATTGAGAAAACTGAGTTGCAAAGTAAATCTCTTTCGAGTCTGGGGGAGGTCTGCTCAGTTCTGCAATCATTTCTTTATTTTTCCTGAAATGATTGCCAAGAGTATGATCTTCAAATTGAATTGCAAATTAAGATGACAAAGAGACATTGCTATTCCTTTTTCGGTTTTACTACTTAATTTAAACAAGTAAAAACATTTTTTCAATTTGTGGTGAAATGTCCTAAAATTAAATCCACCTGTAAAGATCCGAGGATTTATACACATCAGCAAATCTGATTCCAAGAATCTCTTCTTGTTCTTTACTGGTCACTTCCAACATCCACGTCCCTGGGTTATAGCCTTGTTTAATTTTACTGATTCCTTCAATTCCCTTGATTGAAAATAACAATGTATTAGAAAAAGCATCCATCAAGAGAACTTAAGTTAGGAAAACAAGTCACTTATTCATTGTTGTGTTTGTGAAGTTCACCTCGAAATAGTTAATCAGATGGCAAGAACAATGACCTAATGGGCCTACATATATTTCTTCTCCTCCTTGTGCCATTAGGAATAGCTGCAACACCATTTTGTACATCATTATATAATTGCCTTAGAAAATTATTAAACATAAGTAAATAAATAAAGAAAAGCTATTAAATTTTCTATCCGGACTTTCACACAAAATCTCGTTTCGGTTCCTCACATAACAATAGAAGAAATCAAGAAACTTAAACATTTTCTACCAATTCCAGTTCGACACTCTTGGTCTATATTTCGGGGGGAAGCTGAAGACCTTAGCAGTTGGACAAAGTCTCTAACTTCACAGTCTAATGTTAAAGGTTTAATTGCTATAATTTGGAAGTAAGGGACTACAGGTAATTAGTTAGAAATAGTCATTTTGAGAATGCAACTACACTGACCTCGTCAAAAGCTTCAAAAATGTCAATGCTCGGCTGGTGGATAGTACAGATGATTGTTCTTCCAGTGTCTACTATGTTCCTCACGGTTCTCATGACTATGGCAGCAGCTCTTGCATCAAGCCCAGTAGTTGGCTCATCCATAAATATTATAGAGGGATTGGCCACAAGCTCAACTGCGATTGTTAGCCTTTTACGCTGCTCCGTTGAGAGACCATTGACTCCTGGCAATCCTACTAGAGCTTCCCTTAGTGGAGTAAGTTCCACAAGTTCCATGACCTCCTCAATGAATGCCTGCATATACAAGGATTTAATACTATGAGAAAAATGCAAATGGAGAAAATAAATAATAATAATAATAATAATGTGCAATCTTCACTATTATTTGCTTGATCAAGAGTGTGTTTGAAGTGAGAGTGAAGAGGTGCTTGTTAATTGAAGAGTGCGTTGAAAATCACGCAAGAGCGAAATTTATGCAAAAACGTTCCACCTCTTTCGCAATAAATTTTTTTTGTCCACGTAGACTTAATCATAGTCCAGTACAATTTGGGAATATGAGACTGCTCTGGAATCTGAATGCACCCTAGGCTAGTCCCATAGATTAAACATTCCCTGAGTACATATACGCATGTAAATATGCATATATATGCTGTTTAGACACGCCTTAACATGGGACATCCATATTGAAAGCCTAAGAAAGTTGATAAATGATATCGCAAGACAACCTATCGGGAAACAAACCTGACCTAGAAAACCAAAACTAAAATCCAAACACGGGCAAATGCGAGCCTAATATGGATATACATTAATTATCCAACTTCAAACAATACTAGTGTCCAGAATCTGATTGCATGTTTACCAGTTCTCATGTCCCAAAACACAAACCATTATTGACAAAAAGAATTACAATAAAATAGATTAAGATCAAATATATCAACCTTACTAACTTCGGCATTGATCTCCCTTGGTAACCGAAGCCAAGCTGAAAATATCAATGACTCGTGGACCGTAACATAAGGGGAGTGGATATCATTCTGTTCACAATACCCAGAAATACGAGCAAAGGTTTCTTGATTTTTTGGATACCCTGAAACCATTATATTTCCTTCTATATATCCTCCGGTTTTTCTCCCCGCCAACACATCCATTAGAGTCGTTTTCCCAGCACCACTAACACCCATCAGAGCTGTAAGAACGCCAGGCCTGAAAGCTCCACTCACACCCTTCAGAAGTTCCAATCTATTTTCCGTAACTCCCTGGTTTTTCAGCTCCTGCAAATTCAATATAACAAAATAGTTGAATCCTAGCTCCCATAATTTACAATCTCTTAAAAGCTGCATTTGGTTTTTCGTGTTCCAGGGATTAGTTTCCAAAACAATTCTTGAAGATATTAACAACTTCAGTAAACATATCGTTGTCTGCAAATTTTTTTTTTTTTTTT
>MKEJ01029063.1:0-14610 GCA_001753735.1 Embelia ribes
TTCCGTCGGTAATCCGTCGGTAATCCGTCGTTAATATAGCGGGATTTTTCCCGCCTTTTTTTTTACGACAAATATATCTATCGTTAAAAATATCCGTCGCGATTCCGTCATTATTCCATCGGTAATATATCTGTCGTTAAGTCTGTCGTTAGTCAGCAACGAATTATTTTCCGTCGTTATTTAACGACGAATTAATGTCTGTCGTTGTCATCCGTCGCTAAAATACATTTTTCTTGTAGTGCATGAAAAGCCTATGAAGAGGCCTACTACCCGTATTTAACTCATACTTGATAATGTGATAGGTTCAAAGAAAAAGGAAGCTTTCACGGCTTCCCTCTCGAGAAAAGTGGCCAAAACTCATCAAATCCGGATTTTCTAAATAGAGGTGGTAAATTTTTCGTAATTAGGTTCATTAGCTTCTATATGTTAATTGAATACCATTTTCAAAGATTGAGCAAGGGTACCAAGTTGTACCTTTGCCAAATAATGTGAAAAATGTCGTAGACGCCTTATGTTTACATGCATGGACCAAGGTTCGAGCTTGTGTAGCATTGTTTTCAGCTCAAATGAGACTGAAAACGAGCAGAAATTTGTTTACATCTTTCTGAAACAGGACATGTGGCAGTTTATTAAATTGTCCACCGTTTCAGATCAATCAACTGATTTGATATATCAGTCTACTAATTAAATATGTCAACTTATTTCATAAATAAGTCAAAATATTTAAATAAATCAACTTATTTTACAAATAAGTCAACATATTTGAACATAACTTGAATACTTAGTTGAAACGGGGCATTAAAAATTCAATCAAAATTATATAGTGGTACTAATTATGTTTTTTTATAGTAAAGGTTTATATTAGTTGGGAGAAGTACTCCTTATCTTTGTATAATTAATTTTTCTATATCTTGTTATCATGTACCTAGTGTAGTCTATATAAATATGCTCTATTAACTAAATAAGAAAGACATAATTCTCTACACTTTTGCGGAGAACCTAATCTTTCCATTGGAATAAGATGTTTTAATGGGAATAATGTTGTAACAATAATTATTCAGCAGCGTATTCTTACTTGGGAAAAAATTGTGATTTGAGATTTATACACATTAATCTCATCTATTTATTAGAGTGGAACATGATAATTTTTTTTATTGTACTAATAGGTAATCACGTACGTTGTAGGTCATGTACATTGTTTTTTTTTTTTAAACTTTTTTTTATATTTAATTTGGATATGAATCAAATAATGAATTATATTTGTAACCTGGTAAGTATATATATATATATAAAGGCAAAAGACCATAAGGTCCATGCCCTATAAAACTCAAATCTAATGAAATTTGTTCCAATGGTTAAATTATATTTTCAACTATCTTTATAATTACTTTTAAATAATTATTTTTTAAATAAAATGGATGATTATGTATTCTACAATAAGGAGAAATTTTATTCTATGTCTCATAATTATTTCCTTTCATATTTCTTTTAAGGATAATTTATAAGCACGAAATTTTAATTTAATAAGTTGAATTAATATTCGCATTTAAATTATATTTTTCCTTTTGCTTCTATAAATAAAAAAAAATTAAAAAATAAAATAAATTAATAAATATGAAAAGCTAATTCCCATTCATTTGAATGCCTACATCAAATATAAATTTGATTTGATATCGATGTAATACCAAGATGCTTATATGCCAAATCTTAGACTTGCGTGAGTAAAGATGAGAATATATTTTAAACGCAATGGAATTCAATTTTTATTATCTCTTAATAGTTTAAACATAAAATATAAATTACTTACAAAAGATATATCAAATATGAAACCAACTCATCTAATTACAAAATTTAAAGATAAAGTAAAAGAGAAACATGTAATATGACGGAAAAGATGAAAAGAAATCCCTCCATTTACTTGTGCTAGTTTGAAAACTAAATCATAAAAACAAAAAGATAAATAAAAACAAAATCTAACATATTTACTGTGCAATATTATCCTTCATATGATTTTTTACTCTATAAAATGTTAGTTTTCATTTAAAATGTGTAACTTTTTATAAATACTCTACAAAAGTAACCACTAAAAAAAAGGCCAAAGTTCACATGTTGCAGCATGTAGTGCATTAAATTTATTTCATAAGGATCGTTAGACTAACTTCCACCACAACTTCAATGCTCTATTAAACCACAATTGAGCCTTAATAAAACTTGTAACTTATTAATAATATAACATACAATTAACAAATATGAGGAACCATTACAAATATATAAAACTACCATGCTTATTCTTATAAAAATTATATATAATAAAATTATACATATTTGTTAATAATTAGATGTTACCATTTTTTTTGAATATATAAACATATTAATTGTGATGATATGGGCTTGAAAAAATTGAAAACTTGTGTATAAGTTAGTGTAGTAAATATAAAAAAGTTGAGATTTTCATAGTGAATAATTTGGCTTTTAGCAAGTGATTAATGAAAAAAAAAGTATGGTATGTAATCAATAGTGTGCATTCTATTTCAATTTCTAACTCCTATTATTAATTTTCTTAAAATTTAAAATATCAATATGCTCTTGTTGAAAAAAATACAAACTCAGAATATAATTCCAAGACCATGGAAAGATTGTTTTGTCATAACGTTTGTAGGGTATTAAATGCAGTACATAAATTTTTTTCTGTCCTTTTATATAATTAAGTGCTAAAAATTTAGATGTAATTTTATAAAAGTAAAAAGAGGTAATTCCGGTATTGAAATTGTTGTAAACAAATTTATAGAATTCTTTCTTTAAGAGAAGGGAGATGTTATTGAAATTAGCATGTGTCACAATTCTAAGGTGTCACTTGGCGTAAAAACTATGTGGAGGCTTTGCTTTTAATTTATTATATATAATAAGCTATTTAAAAATATAATCATAATTAATTGTAAAAAATAAAAAAATATGTCTAACATGGATCTTGTGGAATTGAAATTTGGTTGTCACAGTATCAATCCCGAATTCTAATATTTTTTTTATGAATTTATAATAGCCTTATATCTATTATTAATATTTATTTGTCCATGCATGCTCATATATAGGCCACATATATATGTCATATGTATATGCCACTCATATTTATTTGAAAAATATTTTGAATTTCAAAATTTTTTAATATTAAATTGTAATATTTTATTAATGGAGTAAGGTATTTAATGCCTGAATGATTTTTAATTTTACAAATTACTTATTTATCATTTTTTTAATTTAAATAAGTGAAAAGTTAATGTAATTTTATTCTTCATAAAGGACATTTTAAGTATAATGAAAAAGGAGAAAACTTTGACCCCGTTTATACTTTTATAGTTAAAATAGTAATAGTTAGATACGTACAATGTATTAATAAATCTATTTGTAATTAGTGGCTAATTTTTTTTGTTGTGTACCTTGCAAAAAGATTCGTCTTGTGGTATTTGTTTGAAAATGAATCGTGCATGGATAAGAAATGGGGCTTAACCGAATCAAGTTTATAGAATCCAGGACTGGGCTCGACAAAGTCCTAAATATACAATAATATCAAAAGCATGTTAATATGATAACATAAGATTAGTTGTCCAAGACACCATATTGGTGTTAACCACTAAAGTCTTTTTAGAATTTTTGTTGCAATTCAAATATGTTTTTCAGTGAAAATTAACTTACTATACGTATTTTAAATCTTGGATATGCATATATAGTAAAATCCTTCCAAGGTCTCAAATGTAGATGAAGATTAGTTCATGACTTGAAGATCTGGCTTTGGCTTGCTAATTAGTAACTTACCAAGAAAAAACTTATGCTGAATAAGAGAGATTTTTGCATCTACTCAACATATTGGTGTCCATTAATGATAGTGTTTCCTAGTTAATTAATAACATAAGCAAATAAAAGAACTATAGAGATTTCGGATCTACTCAACGTATTGGTATCAATGGCGATTTTTTATTTTCACATTTATGCTATATATATTTTTTTATTTTCTAGTAATCACAAGTTATGTTAATCATTTAGTAATACTAGTAGAGATAAACGTGATTTGCACGTGATTTATAAATTTATTTCTTCCATTTAATTTTGATTATCATTATAGAGATTTTTTTTTATTTTTTAAGTGTACATTTAGAAAATTAATAAAATATTAATTATTTCTTTATAATTTTATCCCTATTAATGGATTAAAGTGATATGCTTTGAGTATTTAATGAAAAATAGTAAAGTAAAATATTATTTTTTTCCTCTTCAATTGAGGCCAGCTAATGATATTGTTAATTTATGTGCTCTCACCTAAAATGATAATTAAAAATGAATGGAAGGTGTACTATTTAACAAAGTATTACATACTAACATAATAGCAAAAAATAAAATTATTTCAATTAAATTTGAATAAAAATTGAAGTATTTTAATTATCATTTATCAAAATTTTAAGTATGCATTATATATAAATTTCGAGATGTCTCAATGAACTCGTTGCACTAATTTATATTATTGAGAATTATATGATATTTAAATATTTTATTATCATTATTTTAGAACACACAATAAAAAACATGATATTTTTATTTTAAATTACTTAAATTTTGTTTCTGTAATAATTATCAATTTAAATTTTTAAAGATAAAACATTATCCCTAAACAAAAAATATGCAATTTAAAATTATTTAATTTACAATTTTAGGTATGATGACTTTTGTTATAAAAAATAAGATGAATGACAAATTTAAAATAAAAAATGTATAAAATATTTTATGAATTTATTTTTTTATAAAGGAGTTAAATAAACTACAAATAACACTTATATATATACACGAGGCAATGGAAAGAACCGACGTGGAAGGATGACCTACGCGCCTTTGTATTAACTGTGTTATGCCCTAAAAGGAAAGACCTAGCTAAGTAAATATGGAGCCTATATAACCATGTATAGCTTGATAGTATAACGATGTTTCAGCATTGTTATGTGTGAAAAAGCAACTTGGCTCTTCCAAAAAACACTTTCATAACTTTCGCATGAATAATCATCAGTGACTCAAATTATTATTCATGGAACAAAGTATATTTGTGATCACGTGGAAATGAAATTTGCTTGTCCGAATCTAAATCACCAGATGACATGATTGAAAATAGTTAAAATTTAAAAATTCTTACGACAAAGAATCACGAGAGTAAAAGTGAAAACGAGAACCAAAATAAGTTCATACTTCTTTATGGAGGATAATAGTGAGCAAAGTAATATGCTTATTAACTTTAATTCCATTCAATTAAATTTCCATTTAATATATCGCAAATAAAATTTTATCTATGGTAACTTCCGCTTGAGAGATTAAGAATTTAAGACTCTAATTCAAGTTAAAGGGACACCTCGTTATACAGTCTATTAACTTAAATAATTGTTCTAATTTGTTTCCCTTTCTTTTCAATTTATAATGAACACTGCAAAAAGTGTTGTGGGCATAAAAGTGAGCAACAGAAGGTGCCAAATTTGTAGATTTCTAGAAGGTGGAGGATCTCTAAGTCATAATTTTCCACTATACAACTTTAAAATCTGTGTGTATATGGTATATGGACCGTAACTTCTCAACTTTATTTTTTTTTATGAATAGCTTCCCTATTTGAAATCGTAGTAAAGACTAATTTGTGAAAAATTTTCTAATCAAATACAACTTAATAAAATTTAACCATAAAATCATGATTATTGCCACTTTTTATTTCCATTTAATATTTACTCATATATATATATAGCGCATATGTATGTATGTATATTCCAAATTTATTTCTCACTTCTTTTTTGATTTATATAAACTTGTAACTTTCTATTCGTTCACGTGGACAAGATTCATGAATGCGCAGAAGACAAGAGTTTGCTCAAATTAACTCTGATTGAAAATTATCCCAAGTTTACCATAACTATTTAATAGTAGTGTTTTATTTTTGTCCTAATTTTCTCCCCAAATACAAAAATGGTAGACACTATCATCATCAAAAGAAAAAGAAAATACCAGTTAAAACTCCTTTGGGCCTTACAAGTTTTGGGCAAAGCCACTATGCAATATTTGGAGAACTTCTCTAACTGAAGTTAGTTGGGCTTATATTGATATTTACTTGACAATACGAAAAAACAAAAATATCGTAGCCCAAATAGGTATTGAGTGGCACCTTGGCAGTGAAGGAAAAAGAACTATAATAAGTATAAAATTTGTTAAAATTTATATACATTTGATGTTGATGCAGAATATTTGATATGAAACTTCTATTATACAAGTGCTTTTTGGTATTATATACACATAATCATGAAATTTATACCTGGTAGGTGTTGAAACACAAGGATGAACCTATTCATGTCTAAAATATACACTGACTTCACCAAAATTAAACTCATTATTAGTTCTTAACTTTTTTTCAAAAAGTAAAATCAGAAGTTTTTACCTCTAACTTTATATGTGCACCAACTTTTTTGATGTACAAGTGTACGAAATTCCATAAGAATAGTGTGTTCTTGAGGCTCTATGATGCAAATTATAAGACAATAAATGGCACGTTAAAAATGTACGTATACTTTTATCTTGAAATCTCTTCATCCATTTAAATAAGTTTACCATTGGTTTTAATTTTAGTATAGGCAGCTCACTAAATTCGAAATGGTTTACTTAAAACTAATTAAGTAAATTAGACTATGATTTATGAATATCATGCACTGCCAATTGATGTAGTTTACGTTTTCTATTCAACTTCTGAAATTAATTTTTTCTCCCAAAATTCGAGAGGCGCTACTACTAAGGTATTAATTAGAGATGCCAATTGAATCTGCGTGCAAACACAATGAATCAAGGTTGCAAGAAAGATGTATCGGATAATCTATGCTAACAATGATTTAAGGAGCAAAAAACAAGTTGAAAACCCAAGATTTTTTATGACTTAGAGAAGACCATTAACAATCATCAAGATATAATAACACAACTTCAGGAAAACGATAAGCACTTGTTTGAGTATAAACTTTTAAGAAAAAACTTTTGAAATTGTGAAAATTTCTTTCCTTAACCCGAGCCATATATATCATTCTCATCCCCAAAATGCCAATTCTTTGGGCAAGTTATTAGTTATTTCAATCCCAAATTTAAGGATACAACCTTCAAACCGTAAATAAAGGGAAACGCCCAAACGAGCTCCAAAAACGCAAACACGCTCACAAAGACCTACAAAAGGCCCACACTTGAATCTAAAAAGGTAGCTTAATGCAAAACAAGCCACAATAGAATCTACTGAACCTAACACAAATCTGTCCACTCCAAAGAGAATCGCCCACAGCCCGAGACACAAGGCGTCTGACAAAGATACACAATCTCAATAGGTTAAGCACAAACCTAGAATTACATTTGAGCATTGTTTTCTTTTTGTGTGTGTGCGTGCGCGTGCACTACTCGATCACTAATCAACAACTCATAATCTTACTTTTTTACCTCTAAGCTACTTATCATTGAATCCTCCAACACCTCTTTTCCAAAGACGGATAAGGAAAAACACAACTACAATTGCAGAGAAAAGCTAAATTACAAGAGAACATTGTTAGATGCTACATTTGACCTAAATTGTGGTGGACAATATGTCTCAGTTTATCTTGCAGCATCGTTAGATCGAAGGCCGTGGTATCACAAACCTGCAAAAACGTATAGCATTTACACATGTTCCATAAGCATAGTCGGGTTAAAGTGTATAAAATTGTCCGGAGTAAACCTACCAAAATTGTATCCTTGTAGCACACATAAACATAATATTGGATGTTGAAGCATACATAAGCTTTTTTAATGATAATCAAATCGTACTTGGCTTAAAGTAACATGGGTAAGACCGTGATTTTTTTTTTCTATGCTCTGATTGGATGCAAAAACCCTAATTTTACTGACAAAATTTTTCTGAAGAAAAATCTAATCAAAATTTTATGGCATGATTTTCTTTCCTTTTTAGAAGAAATTAACACGGTGGCAACAATAACAACTTTTCCACCTAACTTTCTATGCTTTCTTTATCTACGACGAAACCCTTATTAATAAAAATTTTTCTACAAAACATGTTCAACATAATAGCATTTGGATAACAAATCATATCAAAACCCTGATTATTTCAATTCTTTTCTAGGATGTGAAAACCAAAATTTAATCACTATTATTTCTTTCAATTTTTTGTTTAAAAAAAAACCACAAAATGTAAGAATAGTTTTTTGTATATATAACTTAATTTATATATTTGTATTACCTCTGTCTTGATCATGAGGAGCAACATGTCATTTATAGTGGTGCAAGTACAGGTAAGAACCTCAAGCCCTTGTTCAAGTAGAACCTCAAGCACTCTTGATAGCACGACCTCTTCCTCTTTAAAGCCACTATTGATCAAAATCTCCAAACTATGGTCATTACATGTGCTCACACTAACACAATTTTCAAAATTATTGTTTGAGCATTGGCTCGTATGGGGTAGGGCGCCAGAATGAGTCATCTTCTTCATCCTTTCCCTCTTGAATTTTAGTTCCTGGATGTTATTCTCCAAGTGGTGGATGTAGTTTACTGCCTGGTGCATGTGATCCGATATCGAACGTTTCCCCTAACATCCAACATAAACATATTAATGTGATGATACTGTTAGTAGAACCTTGTAAACGGGAGATATAGTTGCATATTTGATTCACAATGTGTGTGTATATTTGGGTACCATGTAGGTAATAAAATATACAGAAGATAATCAACATCAAAATAACTATAGTAGCATATTAATTAACTAGAATATATTATAAGTGATGAGTTCATGAACCATCTAATCGTGACATTTAGAGGTTTGCAAGTTGCAACATATGTAGCTTTGCACGCTAGTGAATCCAGATTAAGATTTTCTGTATGGGGGTCCTCAGATCCTTAAAAACAAAAATCGCATAATATTTTTTTTGTTAAACATACAGAAATCACAAAATTATATATATGAAACGGAAATTGGAAGAGATGAAGATAAAAAGTGCATTTGCCTCCGCTTTGATGGATGCAAGTCCAATACATTTATAAGCAAATACGCATGTAAAATACCACAAGAGTCAATTACCCTCATCCTTGGAGCTATCATTGCTCCTTATAATCTAAAGGTAGATTAGAGTTCAAAGGAAAGTACTTCTTCATATTGTTTGACTGGGACACATGCACGCGGTGGGCTGTTTTGCCCCCCAACATCTACCCCTTTATTAGAATCTAGGCGATAACTCCATATTACTTGGGATATGAATCACTTGCAAAAGTTTCACGTCTCGTATGATATGCTCTATAGATTGATGTTTTAATAGACGATGGCTTTGGTTATAATTCTTATCAATATCTAGGTGTTATACTAGAAGACAACTTCCAATCATCTAGTATGATAGGCTCTAATGTTTTTCTTCAGCAAGAATTTCGATCCAACCACCATCTAGATAATACACATATGCACAATTGGATGCATATAGTTAAGGTTAGAGAAAAAACCAGTTTCCAGGATTCACCTAATTATTTCAAGCATTTGAGAAACAACTTTTGAATTTGTATTGTGATATATAGTGTCTTTTACTTCATTGATTAACCGAAGATCTTGATAATTTACTTAAAACAAATCAGATTAATTAGAATTTAAACAATATTAATTGTTATGTTTTCCTATCTGATCTGATTTAAGCTAAGTTTAATCCATATCACCAATCAACACTACTTGGTGTTTCACACAGGTATATTCTTTGTACAAGGTCATATGAACCAAGAAAGTTGCAGTTTTCCGATCGTCAAGTTTCATGCCAAGTTTTCCGATCGCCAATGTAACAATTAAGAAAAAAAAAATCTAGATAGATAAACGTGTAAAAATCCTTCTCAAGGTGAAAGTTAATTCATTCCACAGTTAACATGGCCTAATTCCTAAAAGAAAAGCACTTGAACACAAAAAAATAAAAATAAAATATTAATATAGTTCCTTTACCTTGATATACTCAAGGGGAAGTTGTGATCTCAGTGATGCGTAAAGATTAGCCATCTCTTTCCTTCTCTGTCTCTCTATCTCTTTATGAATCTCTCTCTTCTGTTGAACATCAATTAAATTTGCTCCATCTAAATTTTCCATGGTATAAAATTAGAAATTGGAGATGTGAGTTGTCCTTGTATTATTGCTTTCCAGTGAAGCAATGGTCCAATATCAGATTTTGTGTGATTTGGAAAGAGAGGACTAATCAAATAACCAGCTCATATGTATAAAAAATAAATTAAAAATTAATGATCATAAAGAAGTAGATTCGTTAGTTAGGGTTTGAGATCTTCAATGGCCATGGGGAAGATGAGATTCCCTTCTCTCTCTCCTTAGAAAGGAAATTAAATGGTTGTGTCACTAATGACCTCAGTAAACAGTTTTTTAATACGTCCTCTACGCACTGTTGTTTTGTGTTTAATTTAAGGGAGGCATTTTGGTACAAACCAATGGTGCGAACACCAATCACAAAATAACAAGTAGGCGCCAAGTACAAAAGAGAGAATCATAATTAATTCCCTATCACTTATTTTGTGCTTATTTGCAAGTTTGTAATTGGTGTTTAGTGCCTTAATTAAACGACACCGATGTTTCCATATTGAGGGAGGACTAACACCCAGAAAAGTAGGTGCACCGGTTGTCCTTTTTCCTTTTTGCTTACCTTAAAATGACACTAATGTTCTCAAATTGCTTGGGCATTGACCTAGAGCCACACAAAAAGAAGAACTGCGCAGGTAACATGCTAAAGATATATAAGAACAAATAATTTCCAGCTTTGAGGAATTATTAGAAGGGAAAAAAACTCATTTGTACATTATGCATCATTGTGTAACATGTGCGTATTATCAAGTTCATAAGGTAATAATTGCCATGGAAAAGAGAAGTTATAGTACTTGGCCACTTCTAAAAATAACAATGGCACTCTTATTTTAACTTGACAATACGAGTTCACTGTTTTATATGTTACTTATCATGGTCGATAATTTAAGAAAGAGATCATAAAAATTACATAAACTATTTTGTGTGTACATTTTGATTTTCATTTTCAAAATATTAATCTCAAGTCTTATCATAAGTTACAAATTGATCATTGCTTTCAAAAAATAAATAATAAATCACCCTGATCAAAAAATTATGGCTTCTCCTATTTAGTTATCCATTTCGACGAAAAAAAGACGAGTTAAAAGAAAAATTGATCCCAAGGAATAAACCAATAGTTGTTTTTTACAAAATTTACAATGTCTTTTAGGGATTTGAAAAGGTCCCTTTGATGAGTTTCTCATTAGACTCCTCACTTCCTTAAGTCTGCCTTGACACTTAAAGTGGTTTTTTGTGCATATATATCAATTTCTTCATCATCATCATTTGTTTTCATTTTATTATTATATGAATGGACATATTTCTAAACAACCGAGATAGTTACCTCGAGATAATATGTACATATGGCACTCAATCTATTTTTTCCCTCTCTCCAAACTGTATAATAGCATGTGTTTAATATATTTTAATTTTATTAAATAAAGTAGGCTACGAACCAACCAACAGTATCAATGAAAATATCTCTACATTATTGTATCCATGTATTATATTGCTAAGTATGATTAGTTGTTACGTGAGGATAAGTAAAGCTATAATTAAAGACACTTAGAGAATTGCTTAGCAGCTTCTCTGTATCTTCTTCCCATGAAATACAATCAGTAACACATCATTTTTTTGAATAAATTTTTAGTAGTTAGTGAAGCAACTAGCTTGGATGTTGGTTTTTTTACTCCTATCTAGATCATCAAATGGTGAGAAGAATGGAGAATTTTCCATTTTTTCCGTTACTTCATCAATGTTCCTAATTATCCAAACGAAAAATAAAATAATATATATATGTTGTTTTGTAACCCTAGCATACAACAACTATAACACAAATTTTAAAACGGGACCTCCTAAATTAAATCCTTTACAAGTAATGAGTATTTATGTAGCCTATAGAGATAATTAATCACATGATTAGAATAAAAAATACATAATTAATCAATAAAGAATGAAAAAAATCTATAACAAAGGAGGAGGACAAGACTTCCTAAATTTAATGCCTTACAAATAATGGATCTTTAAGTAGCCATATATATAATTAATCAAATCAAGTGTATAAAGATCCCTATACACACACACACAAAAAAAAATAAAAATAAAAATAAATAAATAAATAAAAATACAAAGCTTCCTAAATTTAATTGTTTATTAGTCATGAATACTTATATACCCGAAGAACTAATTAATCAAATAAAGTGTAACAAAAACATTATACCTGAAAAACAAAGTGTTTGTCTACATGTTATTTTGGACATAGAAACAACAAAGAAAAATAATTTAAATGATACTTTTTTCATGTTTTCAGCTTATAAAAATAAAACACAAGCATAAAAAAAAAAAAAATCTGTATTCCTTGGTTTTGGCCACGTTTACCCACCTACACTCTCTTAGAATTTTCTTTATCTTTTTTAAATATTATTATCTCTCACATTTTAAAACCTAGCTATTTACAGTTTTTAGTTTTACAAAATTAATTTCTGATAAACAAGGGAAAATAATTAAACAGGGAAAAAATAATTAAACAAGTTTTCAAAAATTTGTTTTCAAGATAAACAGGGAAAAATAATTAATAAAAAAAATAAAATTTGTTTTTAAGGATACTGAAAGAGAAGTGCAAAAACTAAAACAAATAAAAGCAAAAAATAGACACAACTTGCACTTACCTAAAGGGAATAGTTAGGTGTTCACAGCATACAGTCACATGATTAGCTACTAAATAAAATAACAACTAATTGAATATAAACACTGTCGTTTTCCTTTCATTGTACTACCAAAATAAATTGGATTAATCTACTATGCAATCATTGTAAATTCACAAGTGGAAGTATCGTCCAATGACTAGAACCATCCCACTTTAGCAGCTTTTCATCAAATAATTGTTAAGGCCCCGAAATTAATAATATGTCCCGTATGCGATTTACATAATATTACATATAATGAAAGATAATATTAAATAAATAAAATTATTTTTTCAATATACAAAAAACTAGATGCAATCAGTCTAACGTTTCCAATTATTTAAGGTCAAAACATAAAAAAAAAAAAAAAAAGATACAATCTAAATGCTCAACAGCTAAATATGCTCCAACTCTGTTTTTAAGTTAAAAAAGCCAAAATAAAAATGTAAAAAAAAGAAATTAAAGCTGAGATAAGCAAAATAGGATGAAGAAACTTTATTTGAGAGCTACAAGTCTATGAGTTTTGAGTAAGGCATAATACCAAAAGAGTATCTCCAAAAATTTATCTAATAACATGTTTAGAGATTTATTTCAACATAAAAACATGGTAAAAATAAAACTATATAGTTGGATTTGTTGGTTGAAAAAATTGAGTAAAAAGCGTCATTATAAGCTTATGGGTTCATTACACTATCGGTCCCATAGTTTATCCAAATTCTATTTTATTTCCATAGTTTCAGTGGAAAAAGTAATAGTTCCAAGTTTTGAGAAAATGACTTAATTGATCCTCATAGTCTACGCCGAGTTATTCCACATGATAAATATCATATTAAGTGAGAAGTAAGTGATACAATTTAATTTGAATTCTTGGTGATGAAGAGATTAGTTGTTTTTGCTAGCGTGCCCAGTTCAATAATCCATTTTAGTAGACAAGAATATACTTACGAGAACTCTAATTTATTGAAGAATTCAAGACTTGATACTGAATTAGCTGTCAAAATTTTTAATTCTGAAGATATCGAAAGTGTTTGGCCATACCCGTCCCTTTTGTTGAAACCATCAATTCCACTTCCTTTTGGGATAGGGTGACACAAACAAACAGATACCCTAGTTCAAATGAAGAACCAGATATAGAGGCAAATTAGTCTTTTTAATGATCATTGATATTGACATAGTCTCATAATTTGAGCACTTCTCTCTTAAACGTTTGATCAAATTCAACCCCTATTCAAAACTCTTGGAGTAATACTGTTACAATTGAAACTAGGGGACCAAAAAGTACTTCAGTCTTTGCTTCTCATTTCATCTACCTCCTTTAGTTTTTTGTTCTTCTGAAGAGAGGGAGAGAGAGAGAGAGAGAGAGAGGGAGTGATAATGTGGCTGTTGAGGAGGAAAGGGCCATCTGGGTTTTCAGCAACATCCACTGCTGAAGAGGTGACTCAAGGGATTGATGGGTCTGGTCTCACTGCCATTGTTACAGGTACTTTTAACTTCTCATTTCTCTGTTTTCTATACTTATCAAAATTGGTACTTGTAAAAAAAAAATGATGACATCACGGGTTAGAGCTCTTTCAATTGAGGATTTAGAAGAGAGATGGTTTGGACATGTAACAAGGACGTACGTGAGTGCATCTGTTAGAAAGTGCCCGAATATTTATGTATGGAAGGAAATAAAAGGAAGGAATAAGTCACCCGGTTGCGGAGCTGGAGCACAAGATTGTTAGAAGTTAATTTGTAATTTTCTAGAAGTAATTTCAAGAGTCCTTCCTCTTTTTAGTTTGTAGAATGGTCTAGATTTTGTTG
>MKEJ01029065.1:0-12597 GCA_001753735.1 Embelia ribes
AGAGGTAGCTTCTCCCATTCTCTCATCTTCTCTATCTGTGAACTTGTTGATTAAAATATGAATAGCAACAGAGAGAAAGAAAAAAGAAAATTACCTTTATTTTCCAGTTTCATTTAATTGCGATATACTCCCCCAAATTTTATTAGTTATTTGAAACATGCCCTTACAATTACCCCCCCGAAAAATAAACTTCGTCCCTGAAGTTTAGGTCATACCTGTAAACAATTATGGGAAATTGTTTCACATTTTCTCATCACATTCCCAGGTTTGCTCTTCGACTCAATAGTGCTTCTAAAGTATACAAATTAGAGGAATCACTTTCCCTCGTAGCACCTTCTCTCGACGATCCAAAATACTCACCGGTAGAACCTCAAATACCATATTAGATTTCCTTTACATACAACTGTGCTAATATTTTTGCTCCATTATCCTTTTGTATAAACAACAAATGAGTAGACTTCATAAATCTATCCACAATCATCCAAATGGTATTCTTTCGTCCCCGTGACCTTGGCAAACCACTAAAGAAATCCATAATGATATGCTCTCACTTCCATTTCGATATCTTGAGTGATTGCATCTCACCATCCATTTTCTTTTTATCCCCTTTGACCTGCTGACAAATCAAACATCGAGCCACATACTGAGCAATATCACACTTCAAACTCGGCCACTAATATGTGTGACTTACATCAAAATACATCTAATTTCTACTCGGATGTACCGCTAATCGCGACTGATGCAATTCTCTCAGTACTTCTTCCTTAAAGGACCTGTCATCGATAAACTCTAATTTGAACTTACTAAATATCTTCACGACACCCTACTCATTATATATGGGACATGCTAAAGTACACCGAGTCTTACGACTCAATGCATCTGGTACCACGTTCGCTTTTTCTTGGTGATACTGAAGATCAAAATCATATTGTTCTAAGTATTCCATCAATCATCTCTGTCTCATATTCAAATCCCATTGTGTAAAGATGTGAGGCTCTTATGATTAGAGAATACTTCGAGTTTCTCCCTATAAAGATAGTGGCCCCATATTTTCAATGTAAACACAACAACTCCCAACTCTAAATTATGTGTCGGGTAATTCTGCTTATATATCTTTAACTATCATGAAACATAAGCAACTACCCTATCAGATTATATCAATACACAACTCCTACCTTCCTTCTATGTATCATAGTATACAATATACCCCATTCCCCTCTTAGGGGTAATCAATACAAGAGCAATAATCAATAACTCCTTCAATTTTGCAAAGACGCCTCACACTTAACTTTCCATTCGAACCTGGCCCCTTTGCGTGTAAGGTGGGTCATAGGAGATGCTATCCTAGAGAAATCTTTCACGAATATCCGATAATAGCCTGATAGTCCTAAGAAATTGTGAATCTCAAAGATATTCTTGGGCCACTACCAGGTTGAAATAGCCACAATCTTCGACTGATCTACCTCTACTTCTTCAGTTGTCACAACATGCCTCAAGAACTTTACCTCTTGAAGTCAAAATTTACACTTCAATAATTTCGCATACAATTGGTGCTCTCGTAATATCGACAACACAAGTCTCAGATAGTCTCGGTGTTCCTCTTCAGTCCTCAAATATACCAATATATTATCGATAAATTCGATAATCAATCGATCTCAGTACTCTCTGAACACCCTATTCATTAAATGTATAAATACTATTGGAGCATTTGTCAATTCAAATGGCATAACAAGAAACTCACAGTACCCAAAGTGAGTTCTGATTGTAGTTTTCTCCACATCTATTTTTCGGACTCTCAACTGATAATAGCCCAAACGAAGATCAATCTTCGAGAAATATTTTGATCCATTTAGCTGATCTAACAAGTTTTCAATTCTCGGCATTGGATTCATAATTTTTTTTTAGTAACCCAGTTCAACTTTCGATAATCAATACATAATCTTATAGTTCTTGCACGAATAAGTCTGAAGCCCTCTATGGTGAAGAATTACGCTGAATGAAACCCTTTTTCTACACCTCGATAAGATATCAATCCATCTCTCCCATCTCGACAGGAGCTAAACGGTACGGTATTACAAAAATTGGACTCGTACCAAGAACGAGGTCTATCGTGAACTTCACCTCATGGGGTGACGGTAGTCTATTAATATCCTCCAGAAATACATTAGGAAGGTCACAAACAACTAGAAGTAACTCAAGATATATCTCTACCGTCTCAATGATAGAAAGACTGGCCAAGTGATAGTTAAGAGTGTCATTCGTTGATCCTGCAACTACTTGAGGAATGTCCCGATCACCAACATACCGAACCACAATTCCTCTTATTGGATGCAAGGTAACTCGGCGATGATCACATTCTATCACAGCCCGATTTGCCGACAATCAATCCATACCTAGAATGATATCGAATCTAGACATATCTAGAATGAGTAGATCACAAGCAAATTCATGAGTAGAGATAAGAAGATAGCAACAAAGACATAGCAAACTTGGAACGATACATCTGCTTAATGAAGTATCTACAGAAACATGCATGCCTAAAGCCTCAAGCACTAACCCTAAAGCTTTAACCATACTCACAACAATAAAAAAATGTGATGCTCTCATATCAAAAGAGCATGTACACATGAGGAATGACATAATAGTGTACCTCATTTGATAGACACATTCGTTAAAGTAGTAGGAGTATCTGGAAGGGCATGCATATGCATCAGTGTTGATGATGCAAAAGTAGAAATAACACATTGATTCCTAGTAGCCTGATGTCTACTGCAACCCTGTATAAACCCCGATTGAATTGGGCCAGCCTCTTATGCTGACGGTACAAGACGAAAATTCTAACTCAGAACTGATGACCTTGGACTCACCTTCTGTGTATGCCCTATGCCACCACAAATAAAGTACTTGACCGATGGATAGTCAGTAATAATATGCCCAAACTCTCCACATTTGTTGCAAACCTTTTGGACCTTATTAACAGACCTTGTTTCATTGATATTCGAGTTAAGTCTATTTGTCCTGATACTTCATCAAAACATCCCATCTTCCTACTGCCCTGACTGTTCTATCATCCCCAGAAATGTTGCCCTTAACTCAGTTTTGATCCTCGCTCTCTCTTTTCCTGTGTCTGCTTCTCTTGCATGTCAATCTCCTTTTGTTCTTCTACTGTCTGCACAACTATCTCCATGGTGGTCGGATCCACCACATTCATAACTCGCTGAATACGTGTTCACAAACTCTCTACAAATCGCTTCACATTGTTTGCATCGGACGGAGCATTGCTTAAGGCAACCTTGGCCAATGTCATGAACTCTGTCGAGCAGTCCAATACCGTACGGTTCCCCTGAGTGAGAGTTAAAAAGTCTTGAACCTTAACATCCTTAAATCTTTGCAAATAGTACAGGTTCATAAAGGACAACTTAAAATCGTCCTAAGTCATACCAGCAAAGTCACGTAACCCAGTATAACTATTCCACCAATCTACCACTTCATCCTGTAAATACTGCGGGGCTATTCTCGCTATAACCACCTCATCAATCACCCCAAATAACTTGAAATGATGTTCCAGGTTAGCTACCCAAGCATCTTCCCACTAAATTTGCGTCGCTACGAAATACATGAATCTCAGCTTTACCAATTTCCTTATGGGCCCTTGTAACAAATCTTCAACAGTCTGCAGGCCAGGCTGCTGTATACCTATAGCCGTAATAGTAGCTTGCACCTCCACCACAGCCTGTTGTACCATTTATTGAGTCATAAATGTAGTATGTTAAGTCATGAAAGTAGCCAATTGTGGCAGGGTCCACCAAAGCAGGTGCCAAAGCAACTCCAGTCATTCCTGTCATTGGTACAAGAATTTCTTCTTGGACTCCCACTGATGCAACCTCCTCCTCAGAGTAAGCTTGAGCTGCTGGGGGAATATAAATTGGCTCCCCACCATGAGACCATGTCCACGTCCCCCACGTGTCATTTAAAAGAGTAAGAGAATTTGGAAAAAAAAAATCACATGTACACATTTGACATCGTGCACAAGAAGAAAGATGAGTATAGAATTTCCTACTAGTTTACTATTGACTTCGTTCACTACCAGAGATCCGTGTTGGAACCACAAGGTGTCACCTGTCTATCTAACGCAGAGTAAGTATCGACAACAGTCTCAAAAGTTAATTAGGAAAACAAGGATAAAGTAATGCGATATGGATTGAGGTACTTGATATTTGTGGAAAGATTTAGAACTTCTTAGACATCTCAGTTCC
The DNA here is from genome assembly GCA_001753735.1 of Embelia ribes. Classification (NCBI taxonomy): domain Eukaryota; kingdom Viridiplantae; phylum Streptophyta; class Magnoliopsida; order Ericales; family Primulaceae; genus Embelia; species Embelia ribes. Next base: position 4,257 of record MKEJ01029065.1, read on the forward strand.
TAATAGTCTACCCCAACTTTCTATACGAGCTCATTTGAGATTTTCTAACTAATAGACCCAATAAGTTACAACTCCCTAGGGGTTCATAAACCTAGAGTTCTGATACTAACTGTAATGCCCCGATATTCTAAACAATAATATTGTAATACAATAAGTTCCAAATAGTATTTAGAATTATAAATCTAATCCAAAAAGGCCTTATTATCATTTTTTATGACTGTACAAAATATTCAAACTGAACATAATATCAAATCTTGGCCTATGGCCTACAAATGTCTGAAATAAAAAAGATAACACAACGGAAATAAACTAATAAATAGAGTTAAGAGCTGCCTCGAATGAGCCTCGACCTTTCCTAAGTCACTGTCCCTGAATCCGAGCCCCTAGTTCTGCTTGGCATTTTCATGCAAAATAATAGTAGAAAATCCGACCAAGTATGCATGAGTCAGAAAAATATGTCAAATCTATCGAAATAATGAAATAATATGTATAGAACATGTACAGTAAAAATGCAAAATATACTGCTAAGCCCAAAATTTTAAAGCATGTATAACGAATAAATATAAATACATAACTGCCAAAAGTAAACCACACAACTAACTGGGATACTAGGTCCCCCTGCATCTTACGCGTAAAGCGACTAAAGAGTATCTTTGTTGCTTGCACGACCAAACAAATCGACCTTGGTCCTAAGGTCCCAAAGTACATCATCAACAAACAAAGCTGACCTTGGTCCTAGGGCCCCAAAGTCCATCAATAACAAATAAGACCGATCTTGGTCCTAGGGCCCCAAAGTCTATCAACAACAAAATTCAAAACAACCTTGGTCCTAAGGCCCCAGAGTTCTAAATATACCATAAACACGCCAACCTTGGTCATAGGGCCCCAAGATTAACCAAAACATAACCACTATTTATTCTCCTAACGGTAAATCTATTAGAGCCCAAATTTTACAATTAAAAGGGTATATTATATACCTCAACTTTCGTGGTTGCAGGAAAATTTAATTAAAACCTAGAGGGATGAAAACAATGACTGAATTATTCAAATCGCACCAAAATTTCAAAAAGACAAATTAATAATAGCTTGAAATTTTTACCATATTTCTCAAATCCTAACTCCGATTGAGATGACAAATTTTATTTAGATAGATATTTTATTTATCTACAACTTTTATGTTTTGAGAAAAATTTAATACAAATCGTAAAGGTGTTAAAATAGAGCTAAAGTATTCAGGTAGCAGCAATGATAGATTGACAGTAGATTGGTATTTTGGTCATATTTCTCAAACCGTAACTCTTTTTAATTTCAAACTATACAGTTAGAAAAATATCTTAATTATCTACAATTTTCATGTTTTAAGGATCATTTAATTTGAATAGTAGATGAGTCAAAATAGACCCCGAAATATTCAAGTTGTAGCAAAATATTAGAATAGAAAATCCATACCTCAACCAAATATAACTTCGAATTTGTAAAAGTTTTTATTCGGTTTTAACAACCTAAAAACTAATATTTACTCTATTAATTCAATAGCATAGGAATCAAATTCCGTAACATACCTTATACAAGACTTAATGGTTTTTTTCGGAAATCTCGGGAAAGATAAGTTCTTCTATCAAACGTCACCCAAAGGTGAATTTATAATCAAAATCAGCAGAGATATAGGTTTATAACATTGACGTACACATCAATTCATCAATCAATCAACTTTTGGATAAATTTGAGAGATTTTGGATATGAACTATCCGAAGAGTTTGTGGAAAATACTTACGTCAAAATGACAAGAGCGAGATGATGAGTCTGAATCCGCTATTGATTTTTTCTTGGCCTTCTTTTCCTCCCAGATCGAGCGAGTTTTGCCAAGAGATGGCTTCTCCCCTTCTTTCCTCTTCTAACTTGTTGATTAGAACGTGATAGTAACAGAAAGAAAGAAAAGAGAGAATTAGGTTTCTTTTCCAGTTTTAGTTAATTGCGACATAATCTCCCAAATTTTATTAGTTATTTGAAACAGAAACTTACAATCTAGCATTATTTTTTAAACTTTATTGATAGTTAATCATTATTTTTTGAACTTAAATTAATAGTTAATCTTACTTGATTAATCTTTTGTAGTAATTTTGTTTGGACTAATCATTCACAACATGAGTGCTCTAAAAAAATTAAAGTATAAAATTAATCTTGAGTAGTAAAAATTAAATTAGTTCCAATATTTTTAAAAAACACTACAAATAAGAGTAAAAGAAATAAGATGAAACATATGCGGACCATAATTCCATAAGAAAAATGTTAATAATATTTTAACCACGTGAAAATAATTTTAATGTGTCTATAGACAACACTATATCAGAATTATATTTTTTTAATGACATCTTCATCCCAGTATCTTAAATGTGTTTATAAATAATTCTAAAAAAATATTGAGAGCCCTCAGATATATCCAATGTTATGTAATATCTCATAATTATTACTTTGTTACACTTAAATGTGGAAGTTATAGGCGCAGAAAATTTGGAGAGTATTTTAGTTAAAAATAAGATAACTTTGACAATAAAGTTTTAAGTTTTATCTCTTATTTTTACATTAATTAAAATTATAGTTTTTATTGTGAACTTAAAATCATTTATAAATAATAAAAATATATGAACTTACTAATATGTTATTTATTTTGGTATAAGTTAATATTTTTATGATATTTAATGTTGCTATTTTATTTTATTTTAAGTATTTTAGGATTTTAAAAATGAGAAAAAAATACAAATGATACTAAATATGTCATTTTTCGTAAAACTTTGGGACCAAATTTGCCAAATTTCCAAACTCTGAAAATTATTACCATTGTAAGTGAAACTACAGGACAAAAAATTACTGTTGAAATTATGAGAGCCATTAATATAGGTATCTTGAGCATAGTTTTTAAAAACGTGATATTGGATCACATATTGTATAAGTGGTGATATATATTTACTTAAATACATTATTACATTTTTTTGTTCAAAATTATCAATTAAAATAACTGTAATTTTGTAATGTTAAGAGGGGTATTTTCAGATTATAAAATAGAAAAAATCTTAAATGTATTAATAGTTTTAAAATAGAATTAGATAGAGTTAAATAGATATAAAATCCCTACTAATAGAGAAATTAAAAACATGCATTTAATTGCATGAGAGACAATAAACATGATATCATTGTCTGGGCTTTAATTTGTGCTTGACTTTGTTCAATTATTTAGCTGTAAATCAAAGTTAATTTAAAAAAAAAAACTTTATCGCTACGTTTATACACAAATTGTGGAAAAACTGTACATATTCAATTCTCTTCAATCATAATCATAGATATGTAAGTAGCTTGACGATAATTCTCATATAGGCATATTGTTACAACCTTACCATTATGGAAAATTCAATTGAAAAGATTTATCTGTTAAAAATAAAATAATCCCCAATCCATGAATATTGAGCTTAAACTCTTGTATATGAACATATGTGAACTCTTTCCTCACAAGTCGATTTTTAATAATGGGCTCTACATATGTGATCATTATAAATCTAAATTTAACATTATACTACAATTTATTTTATTTTATTTTTGTACAACTCTTTCGTTGTGTCAAAAGAATTATATTAGACATTTCATCAATGGAAAACGTAGTTCGTAATTATTTTATTAAAGAACAAATCATCCTAATCACATTGTCTTGTAAATTTACATATTTAGTAAAAAAGTTGAAATTTGAAACTGTTACAACTTTTGAATGGCATGAAGATTTTAACCATTTTAGGGACTTTCACAATTTTAAAATAGAGTTAGATAGAATTAAAAAGGTATAAAATCTCTACTAACAGAGAAATTAAAAACATGCATTTAATTGCATGAAAGACAGTAAACATGATATCATTGTCGGGAATTTAATTTGTGCTTGACTTTTTTGTTGAATTATTTAGCTGTAAATTAAACTTAGTTTTTAAAAAAAATAATAAGAAAACTCTATCTCTACGTTTATACATAAATTGTGGAAAAACTGTACATATCCAATCTTCTTCAATCATAATCATAGATATGTAAGTAACTTGACAATAATTCTCATATAGCCATATTGTTACAACCTTACCATTATGGAAAATGCTATTAAAAGGTTTATCAGATAAAAATAAAATAATCCCAAATCAACGAATATTGAACTTAAACTCTTATATATGATTTTATGTGCACTATTTCCTTACAAGTCGATTTTTAATAATAGGCTCTGCATATGTGATCATTATAAATCTAAATTTAACGTTATACTACAATTTATTTTATTTTATTTTGTTTTTGTTAAGGATTTACACTATACAACTCTTTCGTTGAGTCAAAAGAATTATATTAGACATTTCATCAATGGAAGACTTAGTTTGTAACTATTTTATTAAAGAACAAATCATCCTAATCACATTGTCTTGTAAATTTACATATTTAATAAAAAAAGTTGAAATTTGAAACTTTATATAATGGCATGAAAATTTTAACCACCAAATTTAATTTTGGTCCTATTTGCTTGTAACTTTTAAATTACAATTTTTCGATTTAAAAGTAAGACTTTGCTTTGCTCCTTACTTTTGAGATAATATTTAATGCTATTTTAATCTCAAATTTTAGAAAATTTAATCTGGACGAGTTCAACTTCTTTAAATGTATATTGAGGATGTATTTTTATCTTGACAATCAGATCATAAGAGCCAAAACCTAACTTGTTAGAAGGACGTATTTCTAACCTAGGCCACTCAAACTATTTTATTTTTAATTAGAATAAAAATTCAAGCAAATATATTAATTTGGGACCCAGTATTAATAAGTTTGACGTGGACAATTACATTTTTTATTATTGAAAATAGTGGAAAATCATGTAAGAAAGACAAAGGCCCATCCTGTGACAGATAAGAAATGCACCGATGAGGTTTATATTATTGAGCATAATTTGCCATCCAGACATTGACTCATAGAAGAGAATATTAAGATATAAAAAATAAAAAATAAACTTAAATTTAAATAATCATTCTTTTATCGATATGTCAATATATATAGGATAGTATACAAAAAGTTTCTACAGATATATATATATATATTAAATCTTTATGGGAAATTAAAAACATGCATTTAATTGCATGAAGACAATATAAAATGCTATCATTGTGGGAACAATTTAATTTGTGCTTGACTTCGTTCATTTATTTAGCTGTACATTAAAGTCAATTTTTTTTGTTAAGTAAAAACATTATCTCTACGTTTATACATAAATTGTGTAAAAACTGTATGGCTACAATTTTCTTCAATTATAGATATGTCTATAAGTAGCTTGACAATAATTGTGGCGTCATACTCACGAGTCTCATATGGCCATATGGTTACAATCTTGCTATTGAAAAGATTATGTGTTAAAAATAAAATAATCTCAAATCGACCAATATTGAGCTTAACTAAACCCTTATATCTGATCACATATGCACCATTCATTTATAAGTCAATTTTTAAGAATGAATTCTACATATGTGATCGTTTATATCTAAATTTAACATTATACTACAAATTATTTTATTTTCTTTTGTTTTTTTAAGGATATACAATATACAACTCATTCGCTGTGTACTTGTGTCAAAAGAATTATATTAGATATTTCATCAATGGAAAACATAGTTCATAATTTTTTTATTAAAGAACAAATCATCATAATCACATTGTCTTATTAATTTACATATTCAAGTACAGAAGTTGAAATTTGAAATTGTTATAACTTTATGAATGGCATGAAAATTTTAACCACCAAATTTGATTTGATTTGCTTGTAACTTTTAAGCTACATTTTTTTTATTTAAAAGTAAGACTGTTTTTTGCTCCTTAGTTTTGAGATAATATTTTATTCTATTTTAGCCTCAATTACCATTGACCACTCTTGATGTTTGCATTATTGTTAATGAGCACAGACTTATCCCAATTTCGATCAATATACAATAAATTATCATAGAGCACCATTTTGATATATTTGATGATTTTCCCCTTAATATTGAGAAAAAGTATTCTCATTCGTCTTTAATATTATTATATTATGTTAATTAATAACAAAGTATAATAGTTGTTTATGTAATATAACATAAATTTTTGATAGAAAATAGTAGAAAATAAAATTTTTGAGAAATTAATTTTTAAGTTGCAAATAAAATTTTATTGGGGTTGAAAATATTAAAAATTTATAGGCGAAAAATATTGATATCAAAATAAGAAAATGTAGGCATCATAGGCAAAACTCTTAAACTGTAATATATACATATATCAAATATTTAATTAGTTAAATATTAAAAAGAAAATACTTTCATTCCCGAAAATTTGCAGCAGCTCAATTGTATGATTCGTTGCAAATTTGCATAGATTTAAATTTTTTTTTTTTTAATATATCGTATATTAAAGTTATCGGGCCTTACGTTACTTGGTTATCCTTTTCAATCGATTTTAAAATTTTAATAATTTTATTAATTATAATGAAAAATATTATTTTTCATAAACTTAGTTTACATAAATTTTCTAACTATTTTCTCTTTTTATCTGAATCTATATAAACATATGCTACAATCATATATAAAATTATTTTTTCAAAAAAATATTTTTAATATTGCTAAAAATTTATGTCATATTACATAATTAATTATAGCCTACTGATATTAGTTAATATAATATAATGATATTAAAGAGAAATAAAAATATTTTTTTTAATATAAAGGGCAATATATTCAAGATAAATCAAAATTATGTTTGATAATTTATTGTAATAGCTCATTAATCGAAATTGAAATATTTGGGTGCTCACTGATAATAGGGCAAACCTCAGGGGTGGTAATTGATAATTGCCCTATAATAAAATATACAAACTTATTTTCCTTAATATGAGCGAATATTTTAAAGATTTGCACACAAAAAATTGTGATTGGTAAATTTCTACATTCAGCAATTTATTGTAACATTTGTTTAAAAAAAAAAAACTAGTAACTAAAAAAAATTAGAAAGACTGTTTTGGGACATTTTTATAATTTCATTTCATTTGAGAAATCAAATGAAAGGAAATCCTATTTTAGGAAGACCGATCAGAATGCTCTAAGAGCATTTGCACCAGCATTTCTTATTTTATTTCTAAATCTCTATAACACCCAAAAAAAATTTCACATTTTTCTCAAATTAGTAGGTTATCAATCGACTGATTCTGTTTACACCTAGAATGGCCAGAAGAATTCAACCAAACAAAATTGCAAGAGAGAGAAAGAGTAAGAAGAAACAAGGTGAAACATTGACGTTTAATTGGAAACGTGCCCTTGCACGTGACGTATCAGCCTCATAAACAACTTTTACTGAGCTAATAGCGACTATTTCGGTAACTGACGTATTCGTGAAGCCCAAGCGGCATGAACACACTTGGCTTGCTTAGAATTTTTTACGAAAATTAGCATTTTAACACCTAAAAAGAGCATGTACCACCATTTTTCTGGTGTTTAACCACTTTAGAGTGAGAAATAGTGAGAGATTTGGAGGAACTAAGGCTGTATATTACCAACTTTGAACTTCTTGAGCCATCGCAGGGCAAGATAGCACAACCGAGACCTCCACCCGTAAAATATCCATTCTATATTGCAACGGACTTAGCAACGGTTTTTTTATTTTTTGTGTTTGGGATGGTTATTGAAACGGATACTTGCAATGGATAATTTCCGTTGCAAACCCCGTCGCTTAATTTTTTTTGCGACGGTTATGACAACGGATAGTTAAAACGGCAAGATTCCGTCTTATAATCCGTTGCATATTTTTCCGGGAAAAATTACCTCCAAATATTGCAATGTTACTTACAACGGTTTTTAAAATGGATGTAAACCATCGCAATATCCATCGCCACCCATCGTTGATTTCGTTGCAGATCTATTACTTATGGCATTTCCGAGGTATTTATGCACGGAATCAGCAACGGTTTCCGTTGCTATATCCATCACACACCATCGCTGATTCCATTGCAATATCCATTACAAATATGTCAAATTTCACTATAAAAGTAGTCATCTACTCCGCACATTTAAGAACATTTAGTCATCTACTCCGCACATTTAAGAACATTTTTCCGCTGTACAGAAAGACTAAACCTTTATAGTGTCCCAAAAGATATTATGAAGTTTTGGTCTGTCCGTGCAGCGAAAAAATGTGCTATTTATTTTAATTATATGGATTCAAGGGGTGTTACATAACCACACCCACCCAACATTTGCAGTCGAGCCCCACAATGTTCGTTTGGGTCTTTCCACTTATGGTTTTACTATATTTGGCCAAT
>MKEJ01029066.1:0-10720 GCA_001753735.1 Embelia ribes
TTAATTCAAATTAATAAAAAAATATTTTTTCTTTGTAACGGTTTAGATGCTAATATTTAGTTACGGGCTCTATTGGGATGGATATAAATCCATGGCAAAAGCCGTCGCAAATATCCGTTAGCGACGGAAATTGCGACGGAAGATGTCGTCGCTAATTACCTATTTTTCGGTAGTGTTGTTATTCAATTGTTGTTTTTTTTATTATTATTAACATGCTAGGCTATGAATATTTTCTTACCTAGGGAATGGAGATGATTTAACAGATTCAAACTAACCCTAACTGATGAGTATGTTTTCATAAGCTTAATCTAAAAATTGAATTAGTATAAAATCTAGGGTTTTTAACATGTCTGACTACCTTAGAAATCATCTAGTCGTAGTTATGGTGTCTGACAATCACTCGATGACACACTAAATTGAAGTAAATAATATCGATACAAATAAGTGATTTTCCATATTCAAAATCTTTAGGAGCTCATTAATTAGATCAATTAAGGAGAAGAAGTTAAATCACTGGATTCCCCGTATAGGCAATATCTTAATTATTATTGTTAATTCGTATTTATTTCATTGCTATTAGTTAGTTTAATTCACTTAAATCCAAATCAAAATAAATCTAAGAAATTTAGGAGTAGTTTAATTTAACAAATTGTGTGGACTAAATGAAATTTGTAAAAATTATATTGCGTATTGTACCAATTTTGGGTTTTTCCAGGATCAGTAAGAGTGATTGAGTTCAATACTTGGTACTTACTAAGATAAAATTACACTGTCCCCTAATGCGCTTGTTATGTTCTAAATCTGCACGTTTAAAGAGCAATCAATTTTCAAATCAATATCTGAAATTAAACGTATAGATTCCAGAAAAAAAAATATACATGAAAAAAATTTGTTTAACCTCAATTGTTAATTCGAAAAACAACGGCCCGTATACACCAGATAGTAGCTAGCCAGCATCACCATCAAGCAACGCTCGGGCCCGGAAATAAATAGTGATCGAAGTTATCAAGTATCTTGGTATTAAAGTATCTCCAACACGTATTATTCTCAACGATTGTGCAAACACACGAAAGTTACATTTCCATTAATTTAATTAGGGGTTAGGATTAGGATTATATTAATTTACATATTGCAAAAAATATTAGGTGCTCCTTGGAGGATTTTATTAACATTTTCAATGGATGATACTCTCAGGAGAATATTGGTTATGAGCCGGCCAATAAAGACTTCTTGCTGGTAGTAGTTGCATTTACTCCAACCAAAAACACCTAAACAATTTCTTTTATAAATATATACGTATAAGTGTATTAAAAATATAAGTCCATAAGAAATTGTGTAGCAAGAGTGTGAGAGTGGTAACCAAACATGGCTTCTAAACCAGGAGTGCTCACTGACTGGCCATGGAAACAACTTGGAAGCTTTAAGGTATTATTCCCATTGCTTAAAATGCTAAATAGTAATTTAAGTAAAAAATCTAATTTTTTTTATTTCTTATTTTAAAGGGAAAAAATAACAAAACAATTCAGCAAAACAACCAAATGTATATCAACTTTTAAATAAAAAGCGGAAACATCAAGTTTCAAAGTAGCAACTCAACCAGTCCTAAATCACTTCTCCTTGTAATAATTGCATATTTTTTAAGATATATATATGTACTTGTATTGCTACTGGATCATATGTACTTCTTCATTAAGCAAGAAGGGAATAAATATTTTTTTTATGTCAAAAGGAAAAGTCTGGTGTTATATAGGTCAAGGAAGAATCTATTTATTTATGGTATTACTGGGAAAAAAATTATAAAACGGAAAAGTTCATTAATTAGGAGCTAATTAGAAAATTTTAAGGTTGCTATGTTCTGTGCAGAGATCTGCCCATGGTATGGATAATGCTCATTTTGTGGAGGAAAAAGAATAGGATGTAGATATTTACAGTTTTATTTATTTATTATTATTATTTTTTTTTGGTAAGTTTGAGTGATCCCATTTTTGTCACCTTAAGGCCCTTTGCAGTTGCATTTTAGGCTGCATTATTGCATTTTACTAATTGATGATTTAAAAAATTATAATGTAACTTTTCTGTGTAGATAAGTAATGAAACTTCAAATTATTAGAATAAAAAATAGGGCATTAACTCCATGGTAAACCAATTTCTTTAGAAAACTGAAAAATATACTACGAACTATTATAGCGAATTTATTCATTTTGCCATAGTGATTTCCAACAAAAAAAAAAAATACTAAAGGTAAAATTTTCACTAAAAATTTGGGGTGAAGGTTTTGAGAAACTGTTATATTGACGATAATAATGGGTGTGAGAAATTTGTTTTCCTAGCCCTTAATATGGGGAAAAAAACTGTAATAGGAGAATGAAAGTTAGGTCTCGATGGCATAATTTATTCGTGTAAATTTAGAAGTTACCATGGAACGTTATGAGTTTACTATTTTGTTATAAACTTTATTTTTTCTTAAGATAAACCTTTCTAGTACATAGCTTTTGAAAAAATATCTGTAGTAATTTTTTAATAAATATAAAGACATTTTTTTTTTTTTTGAAATTTCAAAATATATAAATATAAAGATATTAAACAGCGAGGAATGAGCTTTATCAAATGAATAGTACTTTTTAGCAAGTAGTGATAATTATTATTACTAACATTCTTGGTGGATAAATATGTACTTAACAAATATTTTTTCCATCCACAAATTATTGTTATAATCAAATTGACACGTAATTTTAGACAAAAATTAAAATATATTTTCTTAAATTTTGAATAGAATATAAATATCAACACTATCTCTATTAAGTTTTGTATTTTTTTGTACTTATGAATTATATATCAATTAAAATTTATAATAAGTTGTAATTCTCATTGAATCAATTTACAAAAGAAGGAAGTACATCAATTTCTTTTTATTATTCCAAAAAATTATATGTAACATTTATTCGTAGACAAAGAAAATAAAATATTAAAAAATAACAAGCTCTGGTGCATAAGAATTGAATTTTATAGTAATAGGCAGGGTGGCCCTATCTTTGATAGCTGGTGTACGCGTAAACTGATCCTCATCAGTAGTAGGCCCTCTTTCGGGATGAATTATACGGCTTTTTATTATAATTCCATTTGACATATGTATAGTCAAAAGAAAATTTTATATCATATCATTTTAATATCTTATATATATATATAAATTATCATTTCAATTATATTTATTCTAATTATGTTATTTGTCATTGTCATTGCTTAACATATATCGCATTAAATTATAATTTTAAAATAATAAAATTTACTATAATAGAACTTATATATATACTTATATATTAATTAACCATAATACAAATTACTAAAAGTAAATTTTCTATAAGGTCACGCACACTACCAATATATATATCTTTACAGGACAATAAAATAATTTAACATAATATATATTATTAATTATATTTAATAATTAAAATATTTTTAAAAAATAAATATTTTTATAAATTGATTCTTACCAAAATAATATCCTTCATAACTATTTTAAAATGTTATCTTAATCACCACTAATCTTTACACACATAAAACTATCCTGAATAGAATTAATTTTTAGTAAAAATATTATCATAATTTAAATTTTACCGAATTCGAACTTTTATAAGGTTATATAAATTATTAGAAAACGAAAAAAGAAATATAAGATATCATATCAAAAAACAAAATATTAGAAATAATTTTAAAAAATAATTTAAATTAATAAAAAAATATATAGTGAATTTTCAATACTAAAATTGGAAGATGATAATTATTTTTGGATATTTCAAAAGGATAAAGTGGAATATTATTTATGGAGGGAGACAATATAATGACTATTTCCCTAACTTTCTTTAAGTGAATTATACTTTGCCCCTATGAGATTTCTTAAAATTGTAAAATACCATATGAGGCATCTGAAATTACATTCGACGTTCGTGTGAAATGACTAAATTACCCCAACTTTATTATTTTTTAATAGTAACTTATGGCATTTAATCTGACTTTCACTTTCCACTAAAACTTTGGACAGGAAGGCAATAAACATATGAACCTAAGTACCTAATGGGTGATAATGTAAATTAAAAAACGTAGAAGATTTTTTGAAATTATCAAAAACCTCATGGGGGTAAAGTACAATTTCCCTATTCTTTATTTCGTAAATTAGAGCAATTAGAAATAAACATATTTAAGACAATGGTAATTATCATTGACCACCCTTAAGGTTTGCACTATTATCAACGAGTATCTATTTATTTCATTTTGAGAAAATTAATTTTTAAGTTGCAAATAAAATTTTATTGGGGTTAAAAATATTAAAAGTTTATAGATGGAAAATATTGATATCAAAATAAGAAAATGTAGGTATTATTGGCAAAACTCTTAAATTGTAAAATATACATATATTTAATATTTAATTAGTTAAAGTTTAAAAAGAAAATGCTTTTATCCTCGAAAATTTATAACAATTCGATTGTATGATTTGCTACAGCGGTGCATGGTTTAAAATTTTATTTTTTTAGATGTATCGTATATTAAAATTATCAGATCTTACATCATTTAGTTTTCCTTTTCGATCGATTTTAAAAATTTACTAATTTATTTATTACAACAAAAAATATTATTTTCATAAACTTAGTTTGCATGAATTTTCTAACTATTTTCTCTTTTTATCTGAATCTATATAAACATATGCTACAATCATATATAAAATTATTTTTTCAAAAAAATATTTTTAATATTGCTAAAAGTTTATGTCATATTACATAATTGATTATAGCCTACTGATATTAGTTAATATAATATAATGATATTAAATAGAAAAAAAATATATTTTTTCAATATAAAGGGCAATATAGTCAAAATAGATCAAAATTGTGTTCTTTGATAATTTATTGAAACAAGTGGATGCTCATTGATCAAAATTTTAATATGTGGGTGCTCATTAATAACATGGCAAACTTCCGGAGTGGTAAATGATAATTACCCAAGTAGTTACATGGGGCCATGGATTATACTAAAAATTATTGTACATTTTATTTTAATTATATTAAATTATTAAAAATTAATTATTTATTGAAAATTGTTCACTCATATCTATTAAAAATAAGAACAAACAAAATGTTATGGGGTAGTTCAATAATTTTTATTTCATTCAAAATTTAAATATTTTTTCGACTTTTATCTGCCTATTATATAGGGCATGTTTGGTTGCAGCTTTTTTTTTTTAAAGTTAGATATTATTTAATTATTTAATTTTTAAATTGAATTTATTTATTTTTTTAATATAAATAAATTAAATATTTTATTTTGAATATATTTATTTTTTTATTAAAAAATAAAATAATTTATTTATTTAAAAACTCAGCCACACATTCTCTTAATTACAAGAGGGCAACTTGGGCTGTATTCTTCTTCTCGGAAAGTCGACAATGTGATTTCCATATATTTTATTGCTCCCTCACCCTCAGCTGTAATTTGTAAGTTTGAAAAGGTTGGTAGTCCATTTTTCCCAGCTTACTCCTAGCTACAAGGGCATTTGTTTCAGATCATCATAACAGATTTTTGGAAATATAAAAAATAACTTTTATTTTGTTTACTAAATTTTTATTTATTACATTTCACACCAAGTTATCTATCATGTTCTCTATTATCTTAATGAATATATTCATTTTATCTTTCACTATTTTTTTGTTTAGAACTTTACATATATAAATCTATTTTAATATTACATGTAAACTCCCAATTTGACAGCTTTTTGTGTTGAAACCTAATTTTTTAATTGCTAAAATTACCTTCTAAAACTTTAAATAATTAAAGTTGAACAAAATATAAATGTTATGGCTAAAATAGGACTTCCCACCCCACTTCTCCCATTTTCTCTTTCCACGTAATGTGTAAACACCATCTCACTGCTCCCATTTTCTCTGTCCGCACGCACACATATATATACTAACAATGAAGGTGCACATGTTGCGACCGAGACACACACATTGTGCGCGGAAGGAAATTGCACAATTCTAAATCATCGCAGCGTAGAGGATTCGAGATATAATGGTGCGGTGCAAATATCAGCATACTGACTAATTTAAAAAATGAGAGCTAGAGGGTGCATAAACGCATCACGTGGACAGAAAAGGTGGGAAGAATGGAGTGGGGTGATTTTTCTATTTTAGCCCTAACAGTTTTTTATTTATATTTTGTTCAACAGTAATAAATTAAATTGTTAGAGAGCAATTTTAACAATTCAAAAATTAGGAAAAAAAAAAAAAAACTGTAATTTTAGGTGTTTACATATAATAATAGTATAGATATGTAACTTATACACAGTCGATTCTATAATAGTTTCGAATTGGTTCTAGTTCTAAAATAATAGAAACCGGGAATCAGACCAAATTTTTTAATTTTGTAAACCAAAATCGAACCGAAATTATTATAGAACCTAACAAGAACGAAACCAATTCCATCGTTTGTACACTCCTACTTGCAACTAAGTCATGGTTATATGGGGCAGATGTTTGGTACGTTTTGAATAAACTTAATTACAAATTTTCATTAATAACCGATGACTTGTAGTTGGGCTGGGTTGAAAATTTGAGTTATTGGGCCTCAACTCAAGCTGATTAAGTTTTAATCAAGTTTGAGCTCCAGCTCAGAAGTCATTCTCGAGCTGCATTCAAAAGATTTTTGATTTCTTATGATTATGTAATTAGTAATATTTATTTAACTTTAAGATTTGAATATAATACGAAGATATATAAATATAAAAAATTATAAAGGCAATTTAATATTTAATCCTTGAGTCTCTTGCAAATTTATGAGTCGAGTAACTTGCTACGATACTCGAGCTAAACTCTGACATGTGTATGGACTCAATATCGAACTCGATCTACAAACTCTCATATGATAGATTCAGGCCTTTAGAGACTATCAATCATGGCTTTTGTGATTATAAAATAAATTTAATCAAGCACTCCTTTTGTTTGACACAAATGTCAAAATGTATTCCCAATAAAAAAATTACATACAAAGGAAACATGGGTTCAAGGATGATTTAATTTTCAGCTTCAATGTTTGTTGTTTTTTTACATTCTTGTATTTTGAGCGCACTTGCGCGTGTTCAACGAATTCCATAAGATCCACGCATTGCACCTCCTTCGATGTTATATACATTAGTCGGTAATTTAGTTACATTTTAGGATGTGATTGTGCATTTGTGCACGTGTATGTTGTGATCCTCGTCCATATTCAACTTGTCTAGATCTACTTAATCATCATTTTTAAAAACACGTGTCTCCAATAATTAATATAAAAGTATTTTTTATCTAAATTTTTATCTTTTGGGAAGTAGTGAACTTTTATTAAATTACCATTCACAAAACACATTTATTAAACTAAATTTCGAAAAAGAGTAGTTTGAAAATATCTGGCACGAATTCTGTTTTGTCATGTGCCCTGCGTGTACGCAATTCCATCCCCGGAGGTTTTGCATCCGTTTTTTAGATTGCTTATTAATTAACCCAATGCGTTTCAACCTCCCTCCCTCCCTCTCTCTCTCTCTCTCTATATATGTATGTATAATTATATATGTATATACTATAATCACACTTAACGTCACCTTATTCTTGCAAGAATCACATGCTTCAATATCCACTTGCTGACCCCTCTTCCTATAGAATTATTTCCAAAGTAAATTATTGGAATTTATGGGAATAGTAGAAATCGTATATAAATTTAATATCCCTAACCCAAATACCTTCCATCCGGGAATGAAGTCACATTTTTCCTCTAAAAAATCCTAATGTTCTCGGCCTAAAGATATTCACAAATCGAACCGTTTACAAACAAGTTTGGTCTCGATTCGTTAAATATTCAGCTCGATCTCGATTCGTTAAATATTCAGCTCGGTCTCGCTCATTTGATAAATGAGCCAAGTCTGAAAAACAAAATAGGACTAATTAGATGAAAGACAACCAACTCGACTCGTTAAGAGCTCGGAGTCATTTGATCTTTCAAATTAAAGGTGTTAATTTACGTAAATAGACACAAATAATTCAGGCTAAAGGAGTCTTTTCCTCTCAATTGAATGATAAGTTTTTGATAACTTTGCTCTTTAATAATTACAATATTAAGTGGAAAAAATTATAAAAGAACGTTATTGTCTGATATATCCTTTAGTAGACTTTTAGTTGATGATTTTTTAAGTGATTCAAGTTAATGATATTTGTATGAATGTTTAATAGCTCAATAACAAGTATACTAATATTTACATATTCGAAAAAGCAAAATCTTGATAAATAGACTCAGACTCGTACAAATCAAGTATGGACAGAAAAATAGTGTCGGTTAAGTAAACGAGTTGAATCTAGGTAGCCTCTCAAACAAACCATCTGATCCTGAACAAGCCAAAGCTTGGCTCGACTTGGCTTGTATCATTTACAACCCTAAATACACCTTTCGAATAAAAATAAACAATCCTTGGCCACTAAAGAGTATATTTATGTATAACTCATAATCAAGTTGACTAAATTGCAATAATGTTAAAACAACAAGGACTAAATGGAGACAAAAAGAAAATCTTCTTGATATATGCTTACTTTCAAACACTAAATTCTCCTATAAATGCCCAATGGTACTATTTATCTCTTTAGACTATTTTCATATGCATTTTATATCCATATTGTATAGTGGACTGGTGTTGAGTATCGGATGACCCACGATCGGACATTTCCTTGTCGTGTAGCCTCTAACCTAGCGGGTGCTTTGTGTGTACAATAATATATCCCGAGGGTCATATTTAAGCTTCTTTTTGATGATTAAATCAGAAAGTTATATTTAATTTATTCACAATATTTCTATGTAATAAAAACAACTGCTCCATCAACCACTATTATATTTTATTTGGAATCTCTCGATAATAAAATCCCAAAATCCTAAATCTTATTTAATTTTTGTATCTCACTTTGGAATAGTTTAAGATAAGAGAACTTTTCGGATCGGGTTAAATAAAGTAGAAAAAATGCATCCCCATACCCTATCCTACCCATCCTCTTTGTGGATAACTTCGGGTATAGGGTCGTGTTTACCATGTTATTCAAATAATATATTAATATTTTTTAACATGTTTAATTTTCTCTGTCTTTAATATATGTTTTATTTTTCATTTTTTTTGTTAAAAATTAATATGACTTAAGATTTTATAATATTAAATAAATAAAAATTTGACAAATATTCAAGAAGAAGAATTCACCACTTAATAAACTAAAATAGTACTTATGATTAAGTTTAGGTTTATAACTCATAACAAATAGTAGTTCCATAACAAATTATAATTTCTACATATATAAGCAATATATTTACACAAATCTTATATGTGTGTGCGTATATTATCAAACTATATAACTCTACTCTAAAAGTGCCAACTCCCCTTAATATTTCCTCATTTTTCACTTCCTAAATTACACTTATCACGATCCGATCTCGGATCACAAAGGTCGAGGTGCGACCGGCCACCAAGGCCTCTCCTAACTAATAATGAGAATTTATAATTATTAAACGGAAATGTAAAATAATTTATTGTGATCCTAAATAATATAACATATACAAACTTATACAAAGAAGCATTACAATTTTAAGCCCAGTAGCAAAGTTTCGACACACCAATTATTATTACACATATTTATTTAAACAACCTTGCAAATAACATACTTAAATCACTCCAACAACTTAGAGAAAAATGGGCGACCACGATAAAATCATAGCATGACCAAATCTTGACTATTGTGTACTCAATCACCATCTAAACTGACAAACTCATAACCTGAAAATATTTATAAAAAGAAAGGGTGAGCTTAACAAGCCCTATGAGTCAATCTCATACCTTTTGATAGGATTTTACAATGCCTGCAATTTATTTAGTTAACATATATTTATAAAAAGAGTTTATTTTCATCAAGTGCAAAACAAACAATATCAAAATCATGTTGGCATTGCGTTTAAAAATTATGTTGCCATGTCCCTACCTTATTAAATATTTCATGTATACTTTTCATAATAGCTAGCCTACACAAAACACATGTCCACATGTTAACATATCAATGGTCTGCATTAACTCTCCCTTGCTGGTAGATAGAGCCATGTACGGTCGTCCAAGCCATTTCATATCAAGTATGCATAACATATCATCCAGTGACTGAATAGCCATTATGTCCATTTTCTAAAACAAAAAATGCAATTCATTTCTTTTAACTGTACATGTACCTCTATCAAACAATTATTTTTCTACAGTACGTGTACATCCATGGGCGGAGCTATATACAGTCAAGAGGGGGCAATTGACCCCCCTTGTTTTTTTTACGTGAAATACCTAAAATGCCCCTGCTCTTTTATTAAAATTCTCAATTATATCCCAAGTATATAAAATCTTTTTTTTTGTACAGTAGCTCACATTCATCAGCCACTCTCTCGCTCTACGATGACACCCATCTATCTAGTGCGACACACTCTCTCTCAGATAACATCTCTCTCTCTCTCTCACAGAGATCGCATCTCTCTACCTCGCGGTCGCCTGTGGCTTGATCTGTCACAGAGATCGCCTGCTCGGAGGATCTACCTCGTGGTCGCCTGCGATACTCTCTCTCCCCTCTCTCTCTCTCTCTCTATCTCTCAGGAGTCGCGTTTATCTGCCACGAGGCTCACGGTCGCCTGCGGCCTG
>MKEJ01029068.1:0-28774 GCA_001753735.1 Embelia ribes
ATGAGACCGAGAATATATTTATACATTCCCTTACCATTTCTTTTAGCAAACAATTTGCTTATTATTTTGTATTTGTAAACAAGCCAATTTACATTTTTGTATATATATATACATATTTATTGGCTTTAGCGTCGGCCATTGCTTTCTTGCTTTATTTTGTCGATGTGGATTGTTGTAGAATGTGTGTAGTGTCGCCTGCATGCAACTAGATACATTGCTGAGCAAGCGATAGAAAATAAGATGTTTTCATTTTAATTTTTTAATAAATAAAATTTTTCTTCCTTTTTATTTTCAAAAAAGGAAATACTCATCCTCTAATGTTTCTAGTAGGTCCAGGCCTTGCCTCAGGTGTACTAGAAAAATTGGGTCACGACATTTAGAATTGAACCAATAATTATAAATCTGAGAAGAAGGTCGAGAATGTAGATTGTACACTAAATTCCTCAAGATATATTCTAGTTAAATAAGAAAGAACAATTCATGACTTTTAATCCACAATTTCTCCTATTTTTACATTTGAAAATTTTATTTTCCTAAATTCTCATCAACTATTTTCCATCATTTGTTTTTAGTAAGATTATTACCATTTTGTATTTTCTTTATTATGAGCTTGAGCATGGCTATTTTATTAGGAACATACTCGTGTCATCATGATATATATCAGAAACCATCTCAGGCTTCATCCACGAAAAAGGCAGGCAACACCAACAACGTGTTGAAATTGCCTAGTGCACATTTTTGGTTCGTACAAAGTGTGCTCATTCGTTAAAATGGACTTAGATTTTCAATATTAACGGCATAGTCAAGCGATATTAACAAAAGATAATTAATAAATACTCCCAACCATATATAAAATGATCCTCCAAGCGCTGAAAATTGATCTCACGGTAACCTTTTTCCAGGTTAAACCAAGCATAATGGAGACCAAATTTTGTTCTCTGTTTGTGCTACTTCTCTATCTCGTTCATCTTATTCTACGTTAATTTCACTACCCTACAAATATAAAATTATTAAAAAGGAAACAATTAGTCAAGTAAAATGCACATTTCCTTCTGCTGGGAGTACATCTTTCCCGTCATGGTTGTACCCCATTATCTTCGATGTGTAATTAAGATCTGTTCAATTTTTACACTTGAATTTCTAACCATGTTCTAAAAAATGGAGAAGGCTATTCATTGTTGGTAGGCGAGGCAAAATACTAAAAGAGCACGGCTGTATTCTTTAATTCCTCAATCAACAAATTTTGTTCTAGAAACAGAAAATTCACAATACGGTCATTAAGAAATATAGACTGGCAGTTTCATTCTTCTGGTGGTGGTGGTGAACAATAGATATTTGAAGCATATGGTACCATGAGTTAGCCAAATAAACTTAGTTTAAGTTGGTTCACTTGTCAGTTAATATTTCATGTTTTGTTTCACCAGTTTGTTAAGATTTCATGTTTGCTGTTCATGGCGTAACACAAATATATATGGGCGGGGGGAACTTGAAGACAATAACAAGACAAGCAAATACAAGTCCACGAAAAGCAACTGCATTCTTGAGGCCATGGTATGTACATTGTTTCGCTTTTCATGACCAAAGAAACCTCTCTTCTAATAACCCTGAAGGCAAAAAAATCCAAAAAAGAAACAAAAAACAAATTTACACAACATTTGGGATTTGGTTAAAAGAGAGAACCAAAAGAACCTTAATTGCAGGTCAGAAAGCAGCAGACGGAGGAGGTAGAGGTGATGAGGCTGTTGCCATGGGTTGATGATGGGTGGATATTACTGGCGGGCACCCAATACATTTGCGGCAAATGAATTTGATAGGAACAGCATCGGAGTCCGAGATCCCAGCACACCGTGTATGATGCCACACTCCACACACATCACATGCTAACATCCGCTCTCCATCGTCATCTTTAGCCCCACAATTGCACTCTACTGTCCATCTCTCTACTCCCCTCTCCATCCTAAATCTCTTATAAACAACCCCACCATTCTTTCCGAAACATCTTCCCCGGACTTTAACAGTTGATGAGGATGAACACCCTAACAAGAGCTTGACCTGGGTGGAATCATCAACACCGCAATAGTCAACCAGCTCTTCAGCTACAAACTTCCTAAACATGAGATACACATCCTCAAAGGCTTTCGATGCTTCAAGTTTGAGGTCTCCTACAGTTGCATTTGGGGATAGCACCAGCAACTCAGGAGGTGGTAAATTTGTAGCAGCAGTTTCTTCTTTGTCATCCTCCCTGAGTTCAACTTGGCATGAGACGTATATATTAGTAGAAGAAATAGTTGAATTTTCAAGTCCTCTTCTAGATGATTTGAGGCTGCTTTCCAGCATGTAATCTTTCACAAACTGTTTGCAATCGAGGATTTTTCTGGCTGCTGAGCACATTACCTCATTTCTGTTTCCATCCTTCACCATGTTCTCAGGATGAAGCAGAAATTCATAGAGATATCTCAAGTCCCGGATCAATTGTTCCTCTGAAGGATATCTTGCCACATGACAATTCATGCCACCAGAGATACCACTAGTCCCATTATTGGCAGGAACATCTCCTTGCTCAAGTCTGTAACACATACACAAGTTGTTCACATACTAATTTAGTCATTCTGGACAAGAATGAAAAAAAATAGAGCAAAAAAGGCCACCCTCATAGTTAATCATTTGTGAGAATAATTATAATGCCAGAAGACAGCACAAACTAATAACCAGCGGAATTCACAAATTCTTTCAAGAAACGATTTACTCCCTACAATAACAAACATAGATGTCGTAACTTTGTTACAAAGCACAGAGCATCACATGTGCTAGGCTCAACTCACTCAGTCACAGCTACCACTATGTTTTTTGACTAGTACAATGCACACGTTAAAGTAATTCCTAGCCAAAAGATGTCTAATGTTGATCCAGGTTTTAGACAATCAGTGAACCCGAGCTAC
Organism: Embelia ribes; assembly: GCA_001753735.1. Taxonomy (NCBI): domain Eukaryota; kingdom Viridiplantae; phylum Streptophyta; class Magnoliopsida; order Ericales; family Primulaceae; genus Embelia; species Embelia ribes. Next base: position 2,940 of record MKEJ01029068.1, read on the forward strand.
ACTTTTTCTTATCCCCTGGTTTATCCGGTTATCAGTTGTTAATTATCTTTGACATCCTAAATACATTTATTAAGGACAAAAAGTTCCAGAATATTTCAAAGACCATCACAGAGCTATAAAACAAAAACACAATACATTAAATCCTGCAGTGCATGTAAACATGTTAAGTGAATAATTGGTTCCATCAACCCCATCATATCCATCGATTTCCAAAACTGTAAAAATCCCTTGAGAAAATGCTGGTAAACATCTTTTTGATCCTTCCCCACAGTTTTATATACTAATTAAAGTAATACCACAAAAAGAAATAATTTGCTGACCTGTACTCGATGGCACCTGAATTAGAATTACACTGAGCATGCACCACCATTCCATCAACAGTCTGTTTGCCTTCAATCTCCTTTAAACAGTAATCAAGGAGCTCTGGAGATGCAGCCACCTTGCAAACAGCTCCTCTGAGAGCTCGCCAGCTCACCCAATTGGTTCCAGAAACTGCCCTTAAAACCCTAAACATTGTATCTTCCACTCGTTCAATGTCCCTTCTAGTCCATGCACATAAGATGCTTGAGGTAGAAATTCTACGCTTCTTACAGGTATCATCATCAACGCTCGATGATCCTCCCTTACGAGCATCATGTATCAAATTCATTAAGAAACAAAAAAGGTCTTTAATATTTACTAGCTCACACTCGGATAGGGACTGATAAAACGATATCACATCTTGCAAGTGGATGCGGGGTTTCCGCCCTTGAGAGAGAAAGTTAGGCAGCGGTTGCTTAGAGAGAGTATCCATAGCCGCTTTATATGCATCAAGAGTCAAAGCAAAACTACCAGCACCAAACTCATAGCCCCAGTCACCGTACCATGGATGGCCCTTCGTCACGGAGTAAAGGAGGCGGTAGTCCAATCCAAACTTCTTTGACACATCCATAACACTCACCTTTCTGTCAAACATTGAAAAATGCCTTACTAAAACATCAAAGCAATATGAAACCTACTTCTAATATATGTAGATCTTGGCAGCTGACAAAAGTATTATAACAATTACTAGCTCCGTACATTAATAATAGGAACATCTCCACTTTTGAATGTTCCATAAATAATTGCACACTTTACTTTTCGCAATATCCAATCATTTCAAAAACTTTAAACATTACCAATATTGACCCTTAAAATCAATAGAAACAAGACATATTGCCAAGTGTACACTTGGTCATTTTGTTTAATTCAAATTTTGGAAAAGCTAACGTTTGGTTTGGCTTTAAACTGTGTAACCGGTCAATATGTGCAGTTAAATGTGGACGGAAGGAGTATGATGCATATATATGGGCAATTCAGTGCACAAGGCTCCGACAGAAGTTTGTTTTCATTAGTGTCTTTTTGATATTTGAAGTATGCAAAAGGAAAGGAGAATCCAGAGTTCTTTTCAAAATTAATAAACAAAATAAGCATGCCATTAGAAGCACGGCAGCAGCGGAAATAAACCAATACATCATTAAAGAGACATCCTGACAGCCAGTAACACTTTCCACTGCAAATTAATAGGGAAAGCATGGAGCTTACTCACTAAAACCAACCAAGAAATCTAACCTGACCCCAAGAAGTGTACAAAGCCTATCCCAAAAATCCATAATATGGCATCCAGAGAGAACCCTTGAGCCACCTTCTCTGCCGTTCACCCTTAATAGATGTCCAAAACCATTGGAATGGACAACGCTATGTAAAAGGTGAGTTGTGTTCTCCAATTGGTGATATATCCAGTCTTCCACATCTTTAGCGGTCATAACATGGTTGCATGACTTGCACCTGAAAAAGAATAAAGTAATCATGAATCTGGAAGTAATACTGAATGACCAGAACCGAGAGAAGAAGAAAATTAATACGATAGCTGCTACTTATACACAGTAACAAAAATAACAAGAGGATTCTACCAAAAGAAGGGGGGAAAATGAGTATACACAGAAAACCAACACTCATAAGGATTTGTCATAATGCGAGTGAATGTGCACTCACCTAGATTCTGAGAGGTGAAGAACATCACCGCAGCCAGCACAAGACTTGTGATAGCCACCAATGGAATGGCCATCGGCCTTTATTATGAAATGGTAACGCTTTGCACACACCGGATTACCACTCCAACCTTTTAAAAACCAATTCAAAGGAATGGTTTTAGTAGTTGTTCAAACAAATACGTTAACTTCCACTTATTTGTTTCATTTCATCTGGTAGAAGGCGATGCATGCATAGCTACAGAACTTCACAGAAATTATTTTGTACAGTTTAACTCCATATAAGCCACTGTGTCATGAAATGAAATTCTAGGTTGCCCCTTAATAGGCATAATGCAATGAAAAACACCCAAAAAGTGTGAAGAATTAGCAATCTTGAACTTTTGTTTGGACCTGATTATGAAATAGAACAAATTAAGGAAAAAATAGTAAATAGTACATTTGGAGAGAGCTAAAATTGAGGGATTTTTTGAAATTAAGTCTATCATTGGTTGCCAACTAAATTTTAAAATTTTGAAAAATGAGTTTTACAAAATTAGTTTGGAGGGGGAACTCAAACTTCTAAAAATTGAATGAAGGAAAATTGAATGTCAGACAAGCTTTCAACTTTTAAAAGATGGAAACTGAAAATGAGATGCCGATGGAAAACAGCCTAATTAATCGAGACAGGCAGTATCTGTTTATTGGACAAATTTGTAATTACAATGTTCCATAAATTACAAAGTTCCCTCCTATAATTAATTGCAAAAGGGCATCAATTTACTCCCCAATCATAGACTTGGAGCATTTGCATCACATTACCAGTAACCTTCTTTCCCTATTTTAGGTAACAAAAAACTAGATAATGTTCGGCCTTGCATCATATTACCTAGTGGTTACCTGAAATGAAGAATCTTTAAAATAGTTCTTCAAATCTAAAAAACTACTACGCATTTCTTAAACATGTAAAGCTAATATATTCCCTCACTTGTCATATCATTTCACTAGTATATTTATTTAAAAAGTTAATATATTCTCTCTCCACTCACTCCGCTAATATAATTAACTAGAATTAAAAATATAATATAAGCATTTAAAATAATTAAATAATAATGATAAATTAAACTTTAGATTGAATATTTAAGAACAATTATTGAGTTTAAAACTACTAAATACCATATATAAACTAAAACTTTAACTATATAGAAAATAATTTTAATATTTAAACAAATAAATAATTACAATTTTTATTAGTACTTATATAAAAATATTATTTTTTCAATTATTATATAACAAACATGTAATTGATTTTTAATTCTCATATTTAAACTATATATATTTATTAAAAATTAAATTTAAATTTTATATTATAATAATTTAATGTTTCATGGTAAGAATATTAAGAACTTCTATTTATATTTCTATTATTTATATAATGAATTTTTATAGGATTTTTTATTTATATGACTTCTATTTTTCTTTCTCTTCATTTACTTAAAGAGAGATTTTAGTTATATAATGAATTAATAAATTAAAATTACAAATTTGAAACTAATAACATTTTTTTTATTAATATCATATAAAATTAAATGAATAATATTTTGTTTTTTGTTTTTTTTTTGATAAACAATAATATTTCGTAATTTAAACGTATAGGTATGTATGGAATTTTAAGTGAAGAAATAGATTCTGTAAAATATCAATAGAGATTATTTTTTTCTGTATTTTAGAAATTTAGAAAATGTGATACAAATGCTTAGTTTGGAAACGTTTGGTATTGTATAAAATCCGCATCTCAAGGTTGTTTTTATGAATTGCTTTAAAAGTGGCTACAATTCTAATGCTTGGTGTAAAAAAGTTAAAATTATTTTAATAAGTAATATAATTTGTATTATTATTGCATATTGCAAAATGGGCAAAAGTAGATATCAATTGGCAATGAAAAGCCTCAAAAAGCACCCTAGGTTGACTTTTAAAAACACTATTGAAAAATACTTCAATCACTCTCCAAACTTCCCTCGCTATACTCAAATAAAAAAAAAAAAAAGAGTAAAAGAAAAAAAAATCAAAATTTGGTTGCAAACGGGAGGCCTTTAGTCCAAGGAAACAAATGCCCATCAGAGTGGTCCAAAAGTTTCTAAATCCAAGAACTACAGTACGGCTGAAACCATGGGCCCCACCCACATCCACCAACCAAAAACCACCCCACTGTATAATAATGGTCCATCCAAAGCCCCTAAAGCTTTGTAAATATCACCCCCATATGCGTCCAGTCACCAACCCTCCTTTAGTGTCATAATAATTATGATTCAACTAAATTAATAATGTCCATCAGCTATTTTTTACCCCAAAAATATATCCAAAAAAAAAAATTTTGAACCAATCCATCATATAACAAACTACAATGAATTTACGCAAATAGTTAAAATCAAATCATTCTATTTAACCAACGGCCCAGATTGAACAGATCCAATGTAAAACCCAAATCGAGAAATTTCGGAGCCAATAATGAAGACAAAGAAAGAAAAAAAAAGACCGAGTCAAAACTCACCGAGTACACGGCACTGGTCGCAATAGACGGATCTAGATCTAGCCACGTCCTCCTCCACGACGTCCAGGCACACCACCGCCCCATCCGTCGTCGGATCTCCCACCCGAAACAGGATCTGCCACGTCATCAGGTGCTGGAACAGTGACGGAGGCGGCGGCGGCGTCGCATGCTTCGATAAAAACTCCCTCACGCTCTCCCTGAACGGCCTGACGCCGGTAGACGGCGGTGGAAAGGTCAGGAAATCGTTCAGCTCCGCCGTTACGCGCCTTTTCACCCTCTTCAGGGGCCGACCGTTCACCACCATCTTCAGATCCAACGGCCCTGATCGACTCGATTCAGGCGGCGGGTTCAATTTATTTATATATTATAAACTTAAATGTATAAATTATTATTCACAGAGTCCAAAAAGATATGAAAGGATGGATGGAACGAGAAATAGGATAGGGATGATTTGAGAGAGATCAGATTTGGGTTTCCGTTCTTGATGATTTGGGGCTTTTCCGTACTTTTATATTTATTTTTATTTTTTTATTTACGCACCTCTATATATTGTATTGTATAGATATAATATCACTCCTTTTTTTTTATATTTAATTTTTAATAATAATAATATATATATATATTAAATCAATCCGAAATAGAAATATATTTGAATTGATAAGATTTTGAATTGTGCCATATTTACATCAACGGATGATTTTTGGATTTAAAAAACTAAACAGTTCTCATAAGGAAATAATTTTTGTTTCCGCCATTGATCAAAATATTTACTAGAAAATATTTTGTTTCCCAAAATTGACTTCTACATGATCATAATGAGAAACATGTGTGGACGGTGACGATTTGTTTTCGCGCCTACACCTTTTTCCAGTCCCTTTCTCAACCTCACTCTCTATATATAACCTTCCCAATCTCATATTCCAAATACAAAAATTTCAAAAACCATTCTGTTTTTAAAAAAAAAAAAAAATCAATATATATTTCTCTTTCTAGAGAACTTGTTCAAATGGCGCTTGCGAAGGAAATAATAGGCTCTCCTTTAACTGAAAGATTTTCAACTAGATCGCATTTATTCAGTGCCACTAGACAATTATACCCCGTGTCCGTGTCTCTTGATAAAGACAACGCGAGGGTGAAAAGGGGATTTCTCACTCCAAAAGCGTCGACTAGCACTGGTCATGAGGATTTGGTGGCGATTAGGCACGTTAATCATGAGCCGGAGAATGTCATTAAGTTCAAGGTGAGAGCAGTTGTGACGGTTAGAAACAAGTTGAAGGAGGATTTGAAGGGGACGCTTGCGAAGCACTTCGACGCTCTTACTGACATTATTGGCAAAAATGTCGTCCTCGAGCTTTTCAGCACTGACATTGATCCTAGTACGTGTCGCGTTTTTTCTTTTTTTAATCTTTTGACACGTTCAGCTGATAGCATATGCCACCGACAATGATATTTTTCTTACTAGAGTGACTTTCTTTCTTTAGTTGTTAGACAATTTATTTTAATTATGCTAACTAAAATCGATTTCTCCCCAATCTCAAAATTGATCTTCCAAATTTACGACTCATGTTAATAGATTTCAGTACTTGTATATATGGTTCTAGAATGTAACATTTAGTTTCAACGGAGTAATTTAGCAATAAAAAACCGAACCATATTTCTTCGGGGTTTGAAAATTTAAATTGTATGAAAAATGTCTGAGGTTGAAATTTTAACCTTCAAGACTCACAAAAAGTTATTTTTTGTTCAGAAAGTTAGTATTAGTTGAAAAAGTAATCACAATTACGAATGTTTCCTGTTTTGACCAGATTCACTCTTTTAATTTTTATGAATTGATTTTGTTTTGCTATTTTCTTTCGCGTAGAAACCAAGGGTCCGAAGAAAAGCAACCGAGCTGTGCTAAAGGACTGGTCGGACAAGTTGAATCTGAAAACCGAGAGGGTAAATTACACCACAGAATTTACTGTCGATACGAATTTCGGGACACCGGTGGCAATTACGATAATAAACAAGCATCAAAAAGAATTTTATTTGGAGAATATTATTATAGAAGGTTTTGCGCGTGGTCCCGTGCATTTTCCATGCAATTCTTGGGTGCAATCTAGCAAAGATCTACCTGGAAAAAGAATATTTTTCTCCAATCAGGTACATGGAAATTTTGTTTTTTTTGTTTTTTTTAAAATTTATATTGTTTTTGAAATATTTTGGCTTATGGCCAACTTTTAATATTCAAAGACTTGTTTTACCATGCACTTAATTTTTTAATATTTTTTGAATCTTAGTGTTAGTTTTTTATTGGTCAACGGGTAATACTAGCCTATTAGGTCAAACCACTTTCTGTTTTCATTTTGTTTTTTCATCCAAAAACTTTTGTGGAGTTGTAGGTCAATATTTAATTTTGGTCTAGTACGTTGTGATTTTTTTTTTATTTCGAATTCTAATGTTTCACTAAGACGAGTATTAACATGAGAAAACATGGTGACACTACATATTCAAGCACTTAAAAAAATATTATTTATTTAGTTGTAATTTTTAAACAAATCAGTTATTTTTTTTTTTACTGAAAAAATATTTGAATGCATTCAATTTAAAATTTATAGCTTATTTAGATTAAAATAGCAAATAAGTTTTGCTTAAAAACTGAGCAGATAAATGCTATCTAATTTTTTTATATATGATTTTGTTTGTTGCAATTTTTAAGCAAATAAGTTAGTTTATTTTTTATTAAAAAAAATAAAAATTGAACGCATCTAACTTATAATTTGTAGCTTGTTTAGATCAAAATAACAAATAAGCTCTATTTAAAAGCTTAGGAATCAAATATTATCTAATTTATGAATAAAAAAATATAAAAAATTGAAATATATAAGTTGTAACCAACCAAGTTCTCTTCCTTTGCCAATAGGAATATATTAAAGCTCAAGTATCCAATAATCCAAATAAGAACAATTAAGAAGCTCGAATCAATAAATACTGTCATTTACTGATCTTGTAAAAAAGATAATTTTAATTCACCGTTGATAACAAGTAATTTTATGGTGCCATACCATAAAAAATTAAGAAAGTTGAATTAATATTTATTGTCATTTACTGATCTTGTAAAAAGATAAATTTAATTCACCATTGATGATAAATAATTTCATACTGCCATACCTTCAAAATTAGTTAATTCAACCAATCTTCAAAACTAACTGAAGATTTAGGCCTACTATATTCCGAAATTAAATTTTTTGCTGGCATTGTTTGGAAACAAACAAACCAAGTCTCTAGTTTGGAAAAAAAAAAACACTAATTGAAGATTTAGGTCTACTAATATATATAATCCTTATTTCTCGTTTCTTGTTTTCGTTATAAGCAAGAGTTTATATATAAATAAGAAAAGTATATTTTGATTGTGTTTTTTTAGTCAGGAAATTTGATTTTTGGCAAAAATATTTACCATTCTTCCTGTTTTGTGCTCTTTAAATGTGTCTTAATGAGGAGATTAATTAATTTTTCTTTCAAATTATATTATAGATAATATATATTTAAATTTAAACGTGCATCTATACAGCCATATTTGCCAAGTGAAACTCCGGCAGGGTTAAGAGCACTGAGAGAGAGGGAGCTGAAAAATCTGCGAGGCGATGGCAGAGGAGTAAGAAAGTTATCAGATCGAATATACGATTATGACGTGTACAACGACTTGGGAAATCCAGACAAGGGCATTGACCTCGTTCGGCCATCTCTTGGGGGCGATAAAATACCATACCCAAGACGGTGTCGCACTGGTCGCCTTCCTTCTGATACCGGTTAGTGTCTTTTTTCCCCAAAAATTACAACAAAAAAAATAATAAAAAAAAAAATTCACAGGGATAATGTGAGATTTAACTATGTGACTATACTTTATCGTTTGAACCCACCATGAGAAGGATATAATATCCTGTCAAAGTATTTACAACATTATAAGAATTTTTTTAATTAAAAGTTGTTCATTTTTTTGTGTACATGTGGGATTTATTATTTTTATATATTTATTCATTTAATTAGTTAAATTCTTTGCAGATATGCAAGCGGAGAGCCGTGTGGAGAAGCCAAATCCGTTGTACGTGCCAAGGGACGAACAATTTGAGGAAACCAAACAGAACACATTCTCATCGGGTAGGCTAAAAGCCGTGCTTCACAACTTGATACCGTCCCTAATGGCGAGTATATCGACTAACAACCAAGACTTCAAAGGGTTTTCCGATATTGATAGCCTCTATAACCAAGGCCTACTCTTAAAACTAGGGTTACAAGACCATGAAATTTTTAAGAATATACCATGGCCTAATTTGTTGCCCAATCTTCAAGGGTCTAGTAAAGGCAATTTTCTCAAGTATGATGCTCCCAAGATACTCTCAAGTAAGTAATACTAATAAATGATATATATATATACACACACACACATATTATTTATTTTTTATATGCATATATGATATTTTCTACATTTTTTTAAAGCTAAATTAGAACATGAAAACATGCAGAGGACAGGTTTGCTTGGTTACGAGACGATGAGTTTGCTCGTCAAACGATAGCGGGAATGAACCCTGTCAACATAGAGAGGCTTCGAGTGTTTCCACCGGTGAGCAAGCTCAATCCTGAGATCTACGGTCCACAACAATCGGCTCTCAAAGAAGAACACATATTGGGAAATCTCAATGGCATGACCATTCAGCAGGTCTTTTTTGATACATGTCACTGCCGTATTATTCTGATGTTACATTTTAGTATAAATTTATGCACAAGCTGTACTGATTGTAATCATCCGGTGACTTTTAATAGGCGTTGGATGAGAACAAATTGTACATTGTCAACTACCACGATATATATATCCCATTTCTAGATCGGATCAATGCCCTCGATGGGCGCAAAGCATATGCTAGCCGTACAATCTTTTTCTTGACCCCATTGGGGACCCTTAAGCCCATTGCCATCGAACTAAGCTTACCTCCAACTGGAGATAGTTCCCGATCAAAGCGCGTTGTTACACCGCCTGTCGATGCCACCACCAGCTGGACGTGGCAGCTTGCCAAAGCCCATGTTTGTTCCAACGACGCTGGGGTCCACCAACTCGTTAATCACTGGTAAGCTCAAAGCCATCAAAATGAAATGTCAATATTTGTGATCCGTAATGTCATAAATTATAGTATTTACTACAGAACACAATAGTAAATATTTTTTTTGGGGGGGTCAAAATGGCAAATATATGACGCACAAATAAAATTTTAACAGATTTGGGTACTTTATGTATTTTCTTTGAAATACTAATAGTATCACAATCCTTAACTTGCAATGGACTTTTCATAATCGATTTTGTTTTAATAAGTGATTTCTCTTATGCAACTTGTAAAGACTTTTGCACTTTCCCATTACACATTCGGATTTTCAAATACATTCTTATTGTTTTTGGGAAATTATATCACCGTGGTGATATTTGCATTTTTAACAAAATTTTCATTAATTTTCTTGCGATATATAGGCTCCGAACCCACGCATGCACAGAGCCGTTTATATTGGCAGCGCACAGGCAATTAAGTGTGATGCATCCCATATTTAAGCTCCTAGACCCGCACATGAGATACACGTTAGAAATCAACGCCTTGGCTCGCCAGAACCTTATCAACGGTGATGGTGTGATCGAGTCTTGCTTCACCCCCGGCCGACATTGTATGGAAATCAGTGCGGCTGCTTACAAAAATTTCTGGCGTTTCGATCTCGAGGGCCTTCCGGAGGATCTTATTAGAAGGTAATTATATTAACTTTCTTACGTAAATTAAAATTTTCAAAGAAAACAGTAGTAACACATGATTTAATTCATTTTTTAAAAATATATATATAAAAATTCTCAACATTTAAATTTTTTTAGAGCTCGTTTGTGTAATCGTATCTACTAAAATTCTTTAAAATAACCAGTTAATTACTGTCGAAAATTTTCCAACAAATTGATCAAGAACAATGAATAATTTTATTTTAATTATTATTTTAACCAGGGGCATGGCAGTAGAGGATCCAACACAACCACATGGGCTGAGGCTGCTAATAGAAGACTATCCATACGCAGTAGATGGGCTTAACATATGGGCCGCTATCAAGAAATGGGTATACACTTACGTCGGCCGGTACTATTCTACTCCGGCCCAAATCCGCAACGACAAAGAGCTCCAAGCCTGGTACACCGAGTCCGTCCACGTGGGCCACGCCGATCTAAGCCAAGCCGAGTGGTGGCCCCGGCTCGAGACACCCAACGACCTCGGGTCGATCCTCACCACCCTCATTTGGCTCAGCTCGGCTCAGCACGCGGCTCTGAATTTTGGACAGTACCCCTATGGCGGCTACATACCGAACCGGCCCCCTCTAATGCGCCGACTAATCCCCGACGAAGCCGATCCAGAGTACGCAATCTTTATAAATGATCCTCAAAAATATTTTTTCTCATCGCTCCCAAGTTTATTGCAAGCGACTAAATTTATGGCAGTGGTCGACACATTGTCGACCCACTCGCCAGACGAGGAGTATCTGGGCGAGAGGCAACAACCGTCGATATGGTCGGGCGATGCGGAGATTGTAGAAGAGTTTTATGAGTTCTCGGCTGAGATCGGACGCATAGAAAAGGAGATTGAGAGGAGGAATAGTGATCGGAAGTTGAGGAATAGGTGCGGCGCTGGTGTGCTACCGTACGAGCTGCTTACACCAAGTTCAGGTCCGGGCGTGACATGTCGAGGCGTGCCCAATAGTGTGTCCATTTGAAGAAATTGGAAATAAGGGAGGAAATTTATTAGTAGAATATAAGAGTTAATTTAACTTTTTGAAAGAATTTACTTTTGGTGCACATACTACTTGTATTATAGTATTTAGAAATACGTTGCTCGCATGTAGAAGCTTGTATTTGTTCGAAATATCTCTCGTATTTTTCAAATACAGTGCTACCAAGTCAGTCTTTCTATGAATTAATATAAAAGTTTTATATTAAAAGTTTTACATTCTTGCAAGCTAATTTGACTGGTTTAAGATTATCTTCGCTTTTGTGCTTGGGAGTGCTCAAACTTTACATCATTTCAAAGACTAGGAAACTACCAAACTGATCGGAATCCGAATAACCAACACGGGATCTCAATAACCTTAATCGATGCCAATAAGATATGCAACCTTTTAGATTACTCTCCTTTTGTTCATCTTTATCTTCATTTCCCACTTTTTCCATTTTCAATTCCATATCTTCTTCACTTTCATTTGGAACTATGTAAACAAAGGTCTTGTTTCCAAAATCACCATCCAAGTCCACAAGTGATTCCAAAATCTTGAATAGGATGACGGGTGTGATATGTTGCAATTTTTTAATGAATTACTGTCATATCATTCTGTACGAATAGAGAAGACGGCACGGAAATAATTTTAAGTAGTCGGTTCTCTAGGCTGCCTCGGCCATGTACTCGTAAACGAGAAGCCTATGCTCATCCTCGCAACAATATCCCATCAATTTCACCAAAACGGGATGCTTCAATTGCCCAAATAATATTATTTCCGCCTAAAAATAAAAAAACTTTATTAGCAATAGTATTTTCTCCAATCAACAACCTTTCAAATATGACAAGAAAAACTATTTAAAAGTTGAATTTCAAGGTGTTGTGGCATCTTCCTGTCTTCGCAATATATATTTGCCATTCGTTGTAAAATGAAAATATGTGCATCCATATAATAATTTTCTTTCATTTTGTGAGTGTGTCCTGGATAGAATATATTCATGAGATAAGAGAGAAATATAAAATCTCATTATCCAAATCCACGTAAAAAATGATGCGATAAATATAATCTTAATTAATTTCGTATAATGCGAGTATAATCTTCGATGAAAACTAGTCATCTGATTATTCTCTTCATACAATTTCGAAATTTCATAGTTTCTTATTGAACTTGAAAAACTTGATTTAAAAAATACTTAATTCGCTGCTTTATATATTTTTTGTTGATTGAACATTGAATTTTGCTTGAAATGGTTGATTTACAGTTTGAATTTTTTTTGTAGATTTTAAAATTTGATGAATATTCGATTCACGGCTTTAAAAACTTTTTGCGGGTCGAGTGACAGACTTTGATGGATTGTTGGAACTTGAGGCAAGAACTCGGTGGCAGTTTGACACTTGTCGGGAGAGCTCTGCCTTCTCTCTAGCTTTCTGAAACTTGAAATTGTTGTCCTTAAAATGAAAGAAATGCCTCCTATTTATAAGGGCTTGGAAGCAACCATTTTATGGAAAGACCATGTATTCTCACTTATTTACATTAAGAGAAATTGCAGAATTGTCATTATAAAGGAAGTGACCAAAATAACCTTCCTTTTTGAATAAATAAAAAGTTTTAATCATTAACAAATATATGTATTATAAGATCCTTACCAAAAATTGGTTTAGTTTGATGGGCCAAATAGTCATTCATACTGTTTTATTACATGTGACTATTCTAATAAATCAATTCATATAACCTTATCATCAATAATCCCCTTATAAACTGGATCAAATCTACCTTCACCAAAAAAATTACTTTTCGAAGAATTTCGTGTCATCAATTGTAGCTCCGCCAGTGTGAAAATACGAAACTTTGATACATTTAGAGAACCCAAGATATCAAAAACTAAAGAGGATGAACAAGAACTGCTTAGTTCTAGAAGTGATAGCCTTGTACCCGGAGAACATATAGGGGGTGATTGGCGGCACCATTATAAGTGCTTCATGGACTTAAAAGTCCATTCCCATAATTTTGAGCATTTGGTGAGCATTTTATTACACCACTTATTGATAAGGATTTACCTGAAATGGACTTCCTAACTTACGATTGTTCTTCATCTACAAAAAACTATTGAATTCTTTTGTACAATATGAACTATATATATATATATTGTATTGTATTGTATTGATTTGAAGGAGTAGATATTGATGTGAGTTGGATAAAGATCACAAGTGTGTATGTAACGATCGTAATGATTTGTGTCAATTTTTAGATTAGATTTTGCTGTTTTATTTTTTCTTGATTTGTTGTTTGATTGAGATTTTTGTGAAAAAATTGCTTATTTGTTATAAGATTTTGGTGTTCTATTTTTCTTATAAGTTTTTTATGTCAATTTTCATTGTTACATTATTAGATGGATTCAAATCAAATTGCAAGTATCGGCTCAAATCATCAAAATAAAAAATTACCAAAGCTTAAAGCAACATGGAGCTATGAGTTGCACAAGACTTTTGTTGATTTGTGTCACGGTCAAATAAGAAATAAGCAAGGCACATTTTTTTCTAAAGCCGCTTGGAATAAGATTATCATTGATTTTAATAAGCGACATGGAAAAGATTATGATAAGAAACAAATGAAAAATCATTGGGATAATACGAAGGCAGAATGGAAAATATGGTATAAGCTTAAGGATTTCGAGTCTGGGCTTGGCTGGGATGATGAGAAGAATACTATAGTCGCTAGTGATGAGTGGTGGAAGGATTATATACAGGTATATATCCAAATATTTGATCAATTAATTTATGAATATATAAGATGGCGGTTTAGCTATATTGACATAATTATACTTATTGCAGACTCATTTGGATGTGCACAAATTTTGTTTCAATGGAATTGACCATGCAGATAAGCTAACAGACTTATTCTTGGAAGGGATGGCAACTGGAAAGTTTGTCTGGGCTCTGTTACAAGGGTCATTACCTACTAATAGTGAAAGACCATGTGAAGTTGGGGGAAATTATGACAAACAAAAGTTTGTTGATTTGGATTCAGATTCCCAAGTTCAAATTGACGAACCTGGGATTGTCGATTTAAATGATGATACAACTGATTTTGGAAATAATAAACGACAACGATGGGGAAAGAGAAACATAGACATAATTCCTCCGCCCGAGCCTCGTAAAAAAGCTTCTTTCGTTGTGGCCATGAATAAGCATCTTGATCGCATTTGTGGTGTACTTGAGTCAGTAGCTAATCGTTCCAAGCCAGAGCCCAAGCAAGAGGTTACTATTAAGGAGTGCGTTAAGATTATAGATCATTTGAAAGAAGTAGCTAAAGGAAGCGAATTTTATTTGTTTGCTTGCGAGTTATTCCTGATAAAGAAGCAGAGGGAGATATTCAAAGCATTAGATACTTTTGTTCGCCCAGCATGACTTGAAAACAAGAAAAATAAATCAACAAATAATTAAATTTGTTTGTCAATTTTTTTTCATTAACTTTCTATACTTGTTTTTAATTTTATTTCCAGTACGAATATCTTTTAACAATTTGAACTTGATTATTTTTGTTATTCGAGATAATATGGTCTTTTTTTTCTTCATTGATCCCAGTTATATATTGTCGATTCTATGCATGTGGTTTGTAACTATATTTCTTTATTATAGCAATATAAACTAACCCTTGTGAACTCTGTAATAAAGAACCTTGCAGAACATCCAGTTTAAGAGGCACGAGCGTGTTATCGAAAAACTACATGGTAATCCTTCACGTTGTCACAAATTATTTCGAATGGAAAAACATGTTTTTTTTCGGCTAGTAAAACAACTTAAAGATCGAAATTTATTGGAAGATAGTCGTGAAGTAACTGTGGAGGAACAATTAACAATATTTCTTTTAACTATTGATCATAATAAAAGAAATCGCAAGGTGCAAGAAAATTTTCAACATTCGGGGGAGACTATTAGTAGACATTTTAACACAGTTTTGAGAGCTATGATTACTTTTTCCATGTCAGTCATAGTTCCTCCATCATTCAATTGAGTTCCCAATCAAATTCATGAGAATCTTAGATTTTGGCCGCATTTCAAGATCAGATTGAATTTAATTTTTTTTATTATTGTAAATTTTATAAAATTGATCATTGAATTACTTTTTTAAACTGTTGAAAGGGTGCATTGGCACAATTGATAGGACACGTATTGATGCAATTATTCCAATTTGTGAACAATTATCATATCAAGGTAGAAAAGGCAAGGGCACACAAAATGTGATGGTTGCTTGTTCATTTGATATGATGTTTACTTTTGTTTGCATTGGATGGGAAGGATCAGCTCATGACTCCCATATATTTACTGAAGCTATAAACAACCCAATTTTGAACTTTCCAAAACCTCCTAATGGTACGTTTATACATCATGTTTTTCATACAAGTTAATTTTTTTTTAATTTTCTAGTTACCTCTTCTATAGGAAAATAGATATTTTATTGATATTAGTCATCCAAATATGATGGGATATTTACCACCATATAAACGAACTACTCTCACATACTAGCCTTTCAAAATGGTCATCAACCAAATGGAGTTAAGGAACTTTTTAATCGTAGACATTCTTCATTGCGAAATATTATTGAACGTTGTTTTGGTGTTTGGAAAGCTCAATGGCCAATTCTAAAGTGTATGGCTCCCTACCCATTCGAAACACAAAGATTAATTGTCGTAGCGATAATGGCAGTACATAACTTTATAAGACAAGAAGCAATATTTGATGAAGAATTCAGAAAATATGATGGAAATGAAGAGTGCTTGAGTGGAAATGAGGATACTGAAAGCGATGACAACTCCTCTGATGACGAAGCAAAAACTCCAATGGATCCTATTCAAAATGGTATTGCAAATTGAATTTTACTTTCATGAAATAATCAACTGAGATGACAATTTTTTTTTTTCTCTGAATGTTTAGATTTTTTTAATAAATTTTGAACTTTAGCAATTAATAAACTTGATTTTTTTTACATAGTTAATTATTAAATTTTTTTCAAGCAATACTTTCATTTTTCTTGACGATAATAAATTTAAGGTTTTATTGATAATTGATTTGGTATCATAAATTTATTGTAATGATAATGGAATTCATATTTGTAAGTCATTTCAGATATTAGCCAAACATACCAGGAAGACTTCTAAATATGTAAGGACTTAAAAATTATTGTTCACCAAACATTTTTTTTCCTCCAAAAGTGCATATTCAGAAGACCATTTTTTGAAATACATCTACAAATGTACTTTTGCAAAAGTAAAGTTTATCCCAAAAGCTCTCATTGAGTTTTTAGTTTTTGGGCCGGGGAGTGTTTCTTTGGGCTTGAGACAAGTAGGCAAAAGAGCCCTCATTTTGTTTTCGAGTGTCAACAACGAAAAATTTCATTCAATCAAGCTTTAATTTAAGATATAGCTTAAGGGTTTTCTCTTACTTTAGAAGACTTGCTAAAAAGAATTATAGGGACTAAATGGTGAATAATACCCATATCCCACATTTTCGATGATGGGAATAAATTAGCTCCGGAAGGAAGATGATATTATGCTGTTGTTACTCTCCATTTGGTAACTGTATATATGTATGAAATCGGTGTTTGGTAAGGTCTTGACAAGAAAAAATTGGCATAAGGTTGATTGTATACGTTGCGCCAAACTTAAAATATCTTTACACTGGCCGGTCTAAAATTATAAGTGAGGATCAAGGGATTAGATACCTACTTATTTTTAGGGTCATGCAATTCCGGCAAAATAACTTTTTACCAAAAAAAGAAAAAAAAAAGAGGAAAAGAAAATCCTAACATAAGTGAGCATCCAAGAATCAAGTTACTTCTAAGTTAATTATAAATGCCAAAATTTTGGCATCGCAAAACGTTCAAATGAAAATGTATCCCACAAAAAATTCGAAAGTTTGGTGTGATTCCTTAGGTCTACCAGTTGGGTATATTAATTGATGAGCGCTGTTCAGTGCACAAATATATGGAATCCCAATACAATGTATTTGTTGATTTCTAAGCTTTATATTAAAATGATTTAACAAAATAATGTAAATCTTAAAGGTCACGACTAACCATTCAAAACAAGGCAAGGCTGGTATGCCTTCTTATTTACAGTACCCCAACAGCTATGAGTCTTGTTTATATACGAACAAAAATAGCAAAACAACTTGACTGCTAAATAACAGAAGTATAATTAAGGGCTTATCTAGTTACAACTTATAAGATTCAGCTTTGCCTAAAAGTTGAACAACATTTAAATACTCAGTTTTAAAGTTGAACTTATAGCAAATTATGTTTCAAATAAGCTGAAAGTTTTATATCGATATTTCCAAATATTTTTTCTTATACAGAAATAATTTAACTTATTTGTCTAAAAAATACAACCACACAAACCCTAAGTAAAATGTAATAATATCTCCTTCATCCAATCCCAAGATTCGGTCCCCTTCCAAAAATATTTGAATATATATACAAAGAATCACACTAGCAAACTTGGATGAGCAACATACGTGCATTTGTCATGATCTCAGTTGAACAAAGAGATAAATCATGCATCCAAAATCGATGGCATAAAAATTTTCTATACGAACAGTGACTAGAAACTGCACTCAGAACATTTTGCTCTTCGGATGGATTTATTTTACAATATCAGTTTTACTTGATAATGACATTCCAGCCAATTGGCTCCGTTGGCCTGCCATACACAGGCGGCAACCATAATATTTCATTTAGGAAATAAATCTATGCATGTTAAAAAGAAACTAAGAAATTCTAATACAACAACCAATTTTTTTTCTTCTTTTGCTAGTTTAACTTTTTAACTTTTATCTTCTCACTTTTGACTCTACAAAGTACAAGAGGACGACTTCTCCACAAAATATCGCTAACAGAACTCAATAAGGCTACCCTTTTTCTGAATTGATCACAAACAATAATTTCGGGTAGAACCTTGAACACAGACAGCTCTGAAATCAATTGAATGCAACTCAAGATCACTCAGAGAAACTATCAAGTTCGGAGAGACAATCACTATGGTTGCCGCCTTGCTGAGCACTGGACAACATCGAAAAATTGCTTCCGAGAATTTACACTTGTCAACAGAAATAAAAATTCATGTTAATCAAGGGAAGGCCAATATATTACCGTCAATAAATCAAGAGAGCAAGTCAATACCGCAACATCAGAAAACAAACAAATGGTATTAACAAAATAGAAAAAACCTGCAAGGTTTACAAAATTAAAGGTGATCAAAGGAATTTATATGAATTTAAATCAACAGAAGATGCAAAAGAGAGGCTAATTGCTCATACCTCTGATAACCAAAATTGATTGTAATACGAGGAAATGAATCATATTGTACACTGAAAACATAGTAGCCATCCCAATGCTATCTGACAACAAGGCTTCCGTTTGGCTGAAGTCTCAACTTTTCAATAAGTGACTGATAAAATGATTTCAATGCCTTGACATCATTGCCCTGACAAAATTTATAGAGGTTAGAAAGAAAGAAATGCATTACAGACACATAAAAAGAAAAAAAAAAAAGAAAAAAAAATCCAAAAAACAAAAGACAATAACAATAATGTAACACAATGGAACTCGGTCAGCTTGGGAACGATTAAGAGGATGCAATATTTTGTACAACTATTTGCCGCCTCATTGTTAACTTCTTGTGCATATTGTATATAGATAGCAAACAGTGAGGTGATTTATCCTCTAAGCTTACCAAAGTAAAAACAGTTGGA
Source organism: Embelia ribes (assembly GCA_001753735.1). Taxonomy (NCBI): domain Eukaryota; kingdom Viridiplantae; phylum Streptophyta; class Magnoliopsida; order Ericales; family Primulaceae; genus Embelia; species Embelia ribes. The sequence continues at coordinate 21,989 of MKEJ01029068.1, forward strand.
GGGACTATTTTCTACCTGCAACTTCTGACAATATTGCTCTGCTAGATCTTGAGGACAATGTGCAGTCGGAAAAACTTTAGACACGAAATGAATCAGAAAATCATTGCCAAATTTCTCGTACATAACCTTCTGAGCCACTACTATTTCTCCAAACAGAATAAGCTGAAACATACCATACCCGAAATTAAAACACTAGAAGATTATTAAAAACATAACAGGCTTGAAATTGCACCATAGACATATGCGGAGCAATATTTAAGTAAACCAAATATTGCATATTAAATTTTCCAAATAAAACCTTGCCAACCATTTATTTTGTTCTGGCCTTCTTTAGACTATCTAAGAGGAATATCAGAAAGATGAGCAACAATCCTTCTAAAGAGAACTGTGAATTGAATAAGAATCCACCCTGCAATTTCTTTAAAATTTAAGTGTTCCATAGGAAAAGATAGCAAGAATAACCAATTGCAATATTTAAAACCAAGCTAATTATTATGCACTTGTTTAAACTCAAAAGCATTTAGCTTAGGCACATAGATATTAAAGGGAAATCATTGAGATTGTTGCACTTCTCACCTTCACGTGAGATTACTCATAAAGTTAAAAAACTCCATACAATAACATAAAAGTGAGTCACAATTTTTAATAATTACAAGATACTCACAGTATTTGCATCATGAAGCTCAAAGGACTTATCAAGCACGATGTACAAACAACAATTTGTTGCAAAGGTCTCAATTACAAAGCTCTGGAACCCAGGTACCTGATCAACACGTATGAAGTCAGTATGAAGAGACTTTGTTTTACCCAATGAAAGAGAGTAAATTTTTTCGAATGACAACAGAAAGGAAGAAACATTACCTTTTCTTCACCCCGGGGTACGCTACACCAATCCTTAATCAGTCTTATAAATATCTGCACACAAGCCTAAGTGGCAAAATGAGTGTTGAATTAGTAGGTTCATGATGCCCATAAAAGATCCAATATGAACGAATATGCAACAAGTAATACAAGTTTTCAGCAACAGTACTGCCCTTAATCCACATACGACAAACACCAGAATTTCATACAAGTGACACATGCTGGATCCTGGATAAATATAATAAAAGCACGGTTGTTCTGAAAAAATTGCACACAAATACTAAACGTACCTTTCTGACAAGGGTGTCCTTATGGTTACAGCAAGCGCACAGTAGCAACTGTATCATTGGATCCAAAAAGTTCCTACTTTTCGATGAAAGAAAAACAGAAGAAAGATCATGTGTAGCTATCACATGAAGGAAAGTGTAAAATGTCCGCTGAAGCTCTTGTAATTCCCGGATTTCCTACATCAAAAGGCAAGTAATCACCAAGAGGCAGACAAAAAAAAAGAACCAAACAATAGCAAAAAACTGAAGCAAAATCAAATTCGATCCATTAAATTAAGAAGAAAGAAGATTTGACATCATAAAAAGACCACCTCAAAATAGAAGTACAGGGTCAACAAAAAGTGAAAATGATTGATTCACAAAACAAAAGCAACAAAGTCAACTGAAATTGTAAAAACATATATATTTTCTCATAAAACAGTAACACGTATTTTTCTAGATAAATTCTAGTGGTCAGCCAATAGGCATCACCCCCTCACAAATACAGGATTATAAATACTATTATCAGGTCACTTTGTAAATTTGAATTCATCAAACCTCAGTATTGCTCCCTGGCCCAGTAGGAAATCCATCACTGGGTAGAATACTGAATATTCTACCTGCAACAGCAGGATATGCGTAGTCTAGAATGCCGTGGACAGAGGTGTTGAATTTGTAGATCAGCTGATTTAGCAACACAAGGAATTCCATCATCTGCTTTGGCTGCAATCAAAGGAAAAACAAGAGAAACATAATTACTAAAAAAACCTTGATATATGTGAATTCCCAAGTCAAAAAACAAAATATACTCGACTTTAACTACATTCGAGTACAAGAAAATGCTTTGCCTATCACCACAGACTGGTATGGAGAATGAGGATAAGCTAGTGGACTCACTCTGAAAACCAAATAATCATTTTACCGACACAAAATATATCTATTTCTACTACGTTTCTAATATTCTTAAAAGACATGAGAGGAAAAAGGCCTCTTTTTCCCAAGGAAAGCACGTACAGAAGATTGATTGCTTCTCACAGCTACATGTAAATGAACAGAAGAACAATTCCAGCAAAGAGAAGAGTGCCTTTGATTCTTATTCTACAGATAACTGAAAAGAAAACTGGTAAAAGCTGACTCATCAATCCTCTTGACATATGGCTCCAATTGCGGCACCTGATAGCAGTTACTAATGAAAAAACAAAACTAGACTGCATGGCAGATTTTAGAGCTCGCAAAATGATGGACTACCAACTATCAATACCCAAATTTTGGTAGAGCGGGAAAAATGGAGCAGTGCGTACTCTTCCGAACAAAAGGGTAGCAGTAGAAATGCTCTAAACTGTATAAGAACAACATAATGATAGAAACTAACATGCAAACAGAAAATTTAAATGCTCAGTACCTCAGTTTCTGCAAGCAATTGTTCCAACGCCTTAGGTAGATAGGGAAAAACATTTGGCCCCAAGGTATCCACCATGCGATGAATGAATGATGTTACCTGGTATCCCAAAAATGGGTAGGATGGAGGGGGAAAAACAGGAAACAGCCTGAATAAACTGAAAGCCCAGGTCGTCCAGCAATCAGTTAGTAATACCGAAAGTTTCAAATCATACCTTGGATCGCAAAGGCTCTATCTTTGGATATACAACAAGAATTTGTAGTAGAACATCCAATGTCTAATGCAAGAGAAAATGAAGTTAATACCAAATAACATGATAGTTAAAGACTTAAAGTTCATCATCTAGTTCTATGCATGAACATCTGCACTTCTCTATCTAAATAACATGGGTTTTTTTCCCCCTCAATAACATGGTTAATAGCGAAGGAGTAAGCTCTAACTAGACCAGCAATCAAAACTAAAAATATTTCACGAATACAGCAGAAAAAAATATTACGACCAAAGAAACTGTGGGCTGAAAGATGTAAAAANNAAAAAAGCAGAAAAATATAACGATCACCCCGATGAAATACAAAAGAAAGCATTAACTCAATAGAGTCAAAGTAAAAAACTGGAACATATCTTAATTCAAATAAAAAAAAAAAACCTGCTTAAACATGAAGCCAATTGCAGGCCTACTGGCAGTTGCAAGACGCTCACTGAAACCCTGGATAACATGCATTGAAAGAAAATGAATTAATGAGAGGAACAAGAAAAAACAAACAAAAATATAGCAGTCTCCTTTCTCTAACTACTAACTTCCATGTATCAGAAAAATTTACAATGGTGTTTTGCTACAAACAAGTAGGGAGAAATTCTATTGCAAGGCACTATCACAAGGAGAATGAAACAGAAATCAGTACTCATGAGCTAATAAATGCAAACAGCTAGACAGGAACCTTGCTGAGGGCATTAATTGCCATGATTATTTGCTCAATATTTGTGATTTTTGAGGGAGAATCTTCAGGATTCTGGATATCCACTTTCAGTAGTGATGCCTCAACCTGATTGAACAGTTTATGTTGAGTATATATCATTTACATGCATAAACCAAACTAAAGATAAACTTAACATAACTTCCCGACTGATAGAAATTAATCAAGGAATAAAAGCAAACAGCAAAGAACAAGGCATTTGACGCAATTTGCAATGACCAGAATTTATACGACCTGCTGGCAAAGTGGACTGAGCAACGCTGAAAGATAATCCGCCTGCTTCTCCAGTGGTACATCTTCCAACCCAATTAGCAAGCCAATTGCCTGGGAAATGAAGAGTGATTATTAGGTCAGTAGGGGTGATCAGATGTGCATACAATAGATCATCCCTTAAGCTAAACATGATATTAAAAACAATTACCTCAAAAATATGACTTCCATCTTCAGATCCAGATAGTTCTTTTGATGAAAAATCCATACTAGTGAAATGTGCAACTTTATCTTGCATACTCTGAAAATGCATTAGAAGAAACAAGGAACGCGTGAGCATATATATGCAGAAATGGTGATTATATGATTTCAAATCATTGCATACCATACCCTAAAAAATAAAACGAATTGAATCAATAGTTAGCAAGAACCTGCAAGATTGTCTCTATAAAAGGCACAAGCTTTGCTTTGAGCAACCTCACAACTTTCATGAAAAGGTAACTCGCTCTTCGGCTCACATTGATATTTGGATGGTGTAAGCCTCTCTCATCAAGAAAGGAAGCAAGGACCGCTGGTATATACTCCGTATGCTCTTGAACAAATTTCATATACCTATTTACTGTCTCCAAATAAACAAGTGCCACTAATCTACTAGAATGACAAGGAAACCTTGTCGACAAGAGCATAGGGACAAGATCCTTCAGAATGCTAGTACCAGTTCTCATTGCCTCGTCAGTTAATGACTCTCCATAGGCATAAAAGAGAGATAAAGCAGCTTCTACCTCCTCAACATTCCTGTCTGCGGAAGCAGCAGCAGCATTAACTAACGAGTTCCTGATAAAAATCTGACTAACATCAGGTGCCACACGGCCCACACCACGAAGCAGTACCAGCAAATCCTTTCGAAATTCCGTCATCCGATCTTCCTCTTCTCTGCCAAACTTATCCAAGCAATCGAGACTATCGCGATAACAAGAATCATACCGTATTAGTATGCGAATTACTTCTAGTATCTTGCCTAAATGGAGTTGCTGCTTCTCCGTCAAGAGAGGGAGACTCTTCATCGTGGAAACATAATTTGAAAGAAACTGCACCGTACTGAATGTGGGTTCGACCTCAGAGTTTTGCATAACGTAAAACATGGACGGCAAAACCTCATCTAGAAGCTCCATGGGAACACCAATCCACTCCTCAGACTTCAAATGTTTAAAGCAATCTAGAGCCTCGGAGGCATATCCAGTGAGCAACTCAGCTAATTTTGATACCAAGTCCGGGTCACTATCACGTGCCACTAAACCAAACACCCTACTTATCTGCAGGCTCTGAAGAAGACTGAGCTTAGGCATTGGCTCCATACGCTTTAAAACCACTGCTAATACACAACCAACAGCAGCACAACGGAGTTGGTCTACTGAATCATCAACCCAAATTAGCTCAAACAGTAAAGGAATAAACGCATCATTAGCGACTAACCCAATATCAATCCATGATATGTATCTCCTCATCGAATCCAAAACAATGGTACAAAGTTCATGGTTGGAATTTCTATACATACATATAATGTCATACCATACTTTGACAATCTGAGGTATACATTGCTGCCTCATCCCATCTTTAACTTGAATTGCAACGGCCAACTCATCGGCAGACCTATGGTAGTCCTGACTAATTAACTCATCATCCAAAGCATTTGAAACGCGACAAAACATATCTATTACAACGCCACCTTTGCTGAAGTGTGGCAGATAATCAACAAAAACGGACGGCCAAATTAACGGATACTCAAAGTAAATCAAAGTAACCATAACCTGAGCAAGCTTATTCTTGATAAACGCAGGACCCTCCAAAACCCTGACGTGGTTTTTATCATCTATGCATTCGAAACACGCCGTCGAAAACACTGATTTCCTTATAAAAGACTTCTCCTCGGAGCTCATTGTCGGGTACCTGACCTGAAGAACCTCTTGCAGGCATTGCAAGCACCAAAACTGAACCTGGAGTAAATTAGAATGGCATAACCCTTCAATACATATACTACATATGGACGGGGTTTCCTTAATATGCTGGCAAAAGGCAACAGCTTGTGATTTCAAAACCGAGTTCACAGTCCCCGATTCGTCTAAAATTATAAGTATCGCCGTTTCCAGATCGTCCATGACAGTCCCAACCAATCCAAAACACTAGCTAAGACTATACACACACAAAAAAAAAANNAAAAAAAAAAAAAAAAACCTCGGATTTTGATCAATTTTGGTCCTTTCTAATCTAGCTGCCAAACCCTAGCAAATTTATTCGCCCTATTAATCGATTAAATAAGGATAAATTCACTGATTAAATTATATGAATTAAACAAATTGGGGCCGAAGAGTGGATCGGTAACAAACTCGTACCTTTGAGAGCGATTTTTTTGGTGTTGGGGTTAGGGTTTTGAATTGGAAAATTTACAAAAGAGAGGCTGATTTTGGATCGTCACTTAGGGTTTTAGCTTGGCATTACACAGTGATAGACATATATAGAGACAGATAGAAAGAGAAGATGGCGGTGGCTTTTTGAGGTGTAGCTTAGTGTGCGTGTATATATGCAGGGGGCCTATGTAATTACCTCATAGGTACCTAATTAATTTTTAATTGCTGATTTTAAAGAGAATTATATGGGTTAATTACAAGGTAGGAGTGTAAATCAACAAAGCCGTTTGAGAGTCTCGACGAGGGCTCGGGTTCGGGTTGGGCTCATGAAGTAAAAAAGTCAAGCAAGAGCCTGATTTTAGGGCTAATTTGTTAAACGAGCTGAAAAAGAGCTTCGTCTAACTCGGCTCGTTAGCTTCAGAGCCGTCTAATAAAATATAAAAAAATTATAAAAAATATTATATATACATATATATATATATATATATGGGAACGGATCTAAAGGGTAAAGGATTTTACAAAAAATTTTACAAACTTTTTGGATCTGCAGTGATCAACGGTTAAAATGTATCCTCTCTCTTCACTTTCTCTCTCCACTCTCTCTCGTACATCCTAGCCGTTGATCGCTACAGATCCAACGGCCTAAAAAGTTTGTAGGATTTTTTGTAAAA
>MKEJ01029078.1:6940-17757 GCA_001753735.1 Embelia ribes
ATATATATATATGCATATATATAGCTTGCTTATCGATACATGTATAAGCTATTTTAAAAATAAATAGGAAGACCTGCGCTAATACTATATAAAATATTTGATACAAATGTAAATGGTCAGTTTACATTTACATTGTCTTAAGTTATCTGTTTGACAAAAATGAATAATAAAAAGAAGTTACAACATATTCTTGCCACCACAAAAGTAATACATGAAGGACAACTATGTCTAACTTCTACATCGTTACCGCCATGCCTACTTTAGCATCAAAATATATGCTCAAAACCACGCTCCGCACCTACAAAACTACATATAAGAAAAAGAAAAGGAAAAAGAAAGCAATACGGTCAGATGATAAACATCAAAATACAATAGAGTCTAAGTGTTATATGATATGGATAAGCTTGTTATTCTTAATCAAATAAGGCATCAAATTAAACATGCTTCTACAATGGTAAAACGTAAAAAAAATGCTAATAAATGCTAATATGAATAACAATGCAACCCGCCACTATGTTCATAATAATCAAAACTTGCCAACATTATGATTATGCAAAAGACAATAGAAACTAGCCTCACCTCACCTTGCCAATAACTCAAGCTACAAAGTTGGGACTAGTATTTATCATTTTATAAAACAACGCAAGGATCCATCTGCCAAACATAATACTAATCATAACTTTCATTGACGCATCTGCCAAACGTAATACCAATCAATGGTAAAGTCTCTGATCAGGTTTCCTATCTTTCACGGTAAGGGTATAGATCTTATTGTTTTCCGTTGTTTGTAAAATAATACTTTTGTCCCCCCAAAAAAAGGAAAAGACTATTTAATTCCCAACTCTACTCATACCAATGAATATGTTTCGCCTACACATGTTAATGCATAAATCTCGCCTATACAAGGATATGATAATAGACAACGCCATAACGTGTTAATGCATAAATCTCGCCTATACAAGGATATGATAATAGACAACGCCATAACGTGAGGAAAATTTATCATATCAACTACTCTATACATAATATTATATATTAAGCAATCAACTACACCATTCAACTAATCAGACATGCCTATACCATAGCATCATTAAAAAAAGGAACTCTGGCACTACTTGTCCGATGGCATGTCCGACTGCCCATGCCTGTCGAACACCCTCCAGACATGCCTACCTTTGACTAAGTGTTTACATCACATTTATCAATTTAAAATATAGAAAATTGATTTTAAAAGCATCTATCTTATGATAGTATATTGTATTATCATAACACTAACATATTCCCCACGTTACAAACTTGCCAACACAACTATGCAATTGCCTGCCATATAATACACGCTAAGAATAATAAAATGATAAAATTAATAATATAATTAAAGCAAAAAAAATCATTCAAATTTTCGAAACGTTACAACAAATGTACCACACTGTCCCCTTAAATCCTTATTGTCTGGTATCTCTTGTCTTCAAACCGACGTGGACATGGATTCCTAGGGCACAACGACATTCTCGCAAGTACAGACCGAAACGACAGTCCAAATTCCATTTGGTCCTTTCACATTAAAAGTTTTTCTGAAAAAATAATAATAATGCGGTGTGTGCAAGTATTTTTTCATAATTTTAGGTGCAATGCAATAAATGAAAAGTGTTAGGAGACCCTGGGTATTTATAGAAATAAAAGGGTTCACATTTTGCAATCTTGGGTTGTAACCATGAATGGTAGGCAACGGGATGCAAGTTTGGAAGGAAAACTAATTTTTCTGCCAAAAATAATTGTCAAGTTGAAGAAAACGGGACCCATGGGTCAAACCCCGGCCGTCAACAAGAGCACGGATCAAATGAACTGGGTCCCGAAATTCAACGCTGCGCCACAAGGCCCTTGTATTGGGCTAGGCTCAACAACTTCTATTTTGGTCCAACTTAAAATCAATTAAGGTTTTAATTAACTTGGCCCAACTAATTTCGATACATAATTCCCCTCTTTCACAAATTTTTTTAAACCGAAAGGAGCCCATTTCTTATACTAAAATTTTGACTTATTTACCACTTGCTTTATATAAAACGAAGTTAATGTGGATAATTCTTAAGGAGTTATTCCTACTACTTTTTACAATATTTATCCACTTCATTGATATCATTTTGAAGCCACACATCATTCAAACTTGATTGCCATTCGGACTTATTAATAATTCATTGAAAATAACTTTGAAAAGAATTTCCAATAAATCTGGAATCATCGAATTTCATTGGGTGGACCTTACTCAGTTAGAAAGAAAAAAGAATAAGTCCAATGGTTAAGAAATTTAACAAAAATTTTAAACACGTTTTATGGCATTGTTTTGGATCAATTTCGGCTCCTAAGTCTACATAATTATAATCAAATTAACATGTGTTGAAATTCTTTCAATTTGGAACCAGGACCAAATCTGAGACCAAATGAAACCTGAACAAAATTAATCCAATGTGTCCGATTCACTCTATTATCGGTCTTGTAGATATTTTTTTATTTTTATTTTTATTTTTATTTTTACGTCCTAGCGTTTATGAAAGAAATAGAACTTAATACTCCAACTAACGGTCTTGGATTAGGAGTGCCGCAGTCAAGGATCCAAGACATTAAATTAAAATTAAGGTTGAGTTCAAAACATTCAAAATATGAATTGCAAATGTTATAATGACTCTAATTTGGTGAGGTGGCGCAGACTCGAGTGCGCAACGGTCATGTTAGCAAGCACGTGACATACGCATGCTTAACTAACAAACATTTCAACCCATGCATTTGAATTTATTTATTATTCAATAATTCATTAGTAGTAACAGTGTCAGCAACACACTTTTATACTGTCTGCACCATGTTATGATGTTTCTGCAACATTTACATCAACCTATGTCACACTTTGTCTCTATGCGACAGATGAGGAGATGCAGAGAAAAAAAAAAACAATTTTGATGAACTTTTATTTGAGTACTTGCAATCGGTCCTTTTTGAAAGCATCGTGTATAAACATGAAGCATCGCTTTGTATTCATATAAATAAAATTTAATAATAAAAAATTTCATAATTTTTTTTATAATTATGCATATTAAATCTTATTTATATGGTTCAAAACTATAGTTTATCGTGATATTTTGATATATTTTTTTTTTAGTGTTAAATGACTCTTTTTCCGTTTTGAATAAAGCAACTTGGGAAAATGTTATTTATACACTTAAATTGTGAAATTATTTGATGTTAAACTTCAAACTTATGAAAAATATTACTTTTATCTCAGTGACGATGATTCATGAATGCTGTGGACTTTAAATGAAAAAAACCATTAATTACGTCGCTTTTTATGAGTTTTAAGCTCATGATGTGTTTTAGGTTTCAATAAACAAAGTTTTGGACTTGTGTGTGGTAAACAATATAGAATTTGCTCTTAATACGATAATTCTTTTTCCTTGCGATATACAAAAGTTTTGTACGAAATTAATGTGTTTTGATAATAAAATTACTTTAAAATAAATAATTTATTATAATTAATTTTAATTAAAAATAATGATAATATACTATTCTGAATTTGTAATTTTTTATCATCAAAATAATAAAAAAAAAATTACAGAGGACATCCAACAATACGAACTTGCAGCTTGATCTGTTGGCCAAATATTTTTGGACTTGTGTAGTTTTTGCTAAAAAGTGAAAATGTGTACTTGGAGAAAAAAAAATATATTTATACTCTCAAGAGAGAAAATAATTGTTTTATAAAATTAGAGGTTTTAATACATTTTTCATACATTAAAGTGTTATCGATTAGTTTTCACACCCATAATACTTATATAATATTATTATTACTCAAAAATATCTAGCAAGTAAACTAATTTTTGTATTTTTAAAATATAACCAATTGAGCTGAAATTTACAATGAAATAAGAAAATGTAGCATGTAAAATTCAAGGAAATAGGAAGTTGGACATGAAATCATGATTGATTTTTCAAATAAACTTTACATGAAATGATGAAACTCTATTAATTATAGCAAAATTATTCTTTTTGATGAATATGAAACATCTTCTTCTTCTTCTTTTTTTTCTATTTCTTGTTCAATTCTATAAGTACGCTTTAATACTTTAAACATTGGTCTTCCAAAACATAACTAACTGCAAAGCTTTCCATTCTCCGCACGAAACAAAACAAGAAATTAAACAAACTCTGCAGGTACTAAATATAATATTGCATTTCTTTCTCTCTTTTTTTGTCATCAAAAGTGTATCACAAAATCATTATTTTTATAGGTTCCAAGGAGATGTCTCCTTCTATCTTTGAAAGCCCATATATAATTTTATACCAAATCTTTTGATCAACCATCCAAAATAATTCCTCATGTATCCAAAACAAATGGTCAACAATAAAATGCATAGCGTCATTATGTGAAACAATGTGAAGTTCTGAATAGGTTGAGGCAATTGTATGATCTTAGGATTTGTTTATGTAAAGCCCAGTTCAGTTTTGGGACTGTTCGACGCACTGTGGACACTCCCAACCGTCAATAGTGTAAAGTGTGGAGGACACTGTCGACAGGGTATTGCGCTGTCAGCTTTTAAATGCGATACATGTCCATTGTATCTGTATATATAAACCATATATATGTGATCCGGAGACGGCCTCTACGATGCTTTATATACAATTCAACATAAGAATAACTTAGTTATTCCCTCTAAAAATCTGAAATCTCTTTAATTCCTAACTAAATTAGTTGTACATGGTAATAATTTACATAATTAAGCTAGTGTTTACACTTTTCCATGTAGATAAAGTGATTTTGGCAACTTTTCAATAAATTTTTCGGAAGGACATCCGCATCACTCTATCATTTTGCTCCTTTTTCCAGCTGTTTTTCTACTTTTCATAAAAGGTACGAGTTAGTTACGGATAACACATCTTACGATAAATTTTGCATGATAATTTATTACTACTGAATGCTGTTGTTTATATTTCTTCTTAGTATGAAGAAATATGTTTCGTGGTGAACTTGTGGGCCTTAAATAAATTATGAATGAGAAATATTTGTGTGGAGTTTATGAGAAATGAAAGTTGGGGTTGTGAAATTGGTATTTGAGGAATTATGATAAAATTTAAGTTTAAAGAAAATTGTAATATTTGTTGAGAAATTTGTAATATGATTCAAAGCCATGGCGGGCTTCGGTGAGTTTTGAAAACAAATGTGGATTATTGAGCCTATTAGGGGAGGTCTGGAGATCGGCTTCCCCCTTACGAGGTTGATATTTGGTTGGATCTCATGAGAGATTCAGGGTGGGACGGGACATTCAATCAAAATTTTTATCGTCCAACTCTATTTCGTAACCTGAAACATTCCTGCCTTACAAAAGAAAGAGGTGGAGCCCTGCCAAGCGACTTCCTTCTCGGTTATCATGCACGATCACATCAAGCAAATAGGTCTGGTGTAGCACAATCGAACTGAGAATTTACCTTTCCTCTCAAGGGCCCGCACGAGCTTGTCCTCTTGAACTTCATTCGCTAGTGGGATTTGAAGAATTTTCTCCACTGAGAATTCATCAAAACATGCCTTGATCCGCTCCTCATCCCACTTATGCGTCTCGGGAAAAATCAAGTCCGGCTCGGCGCCTGAGATATGGGGAGCGGTTACCCAACATCCCCTGCTGTTATACGTTGAAGTGGCTTTTGCATAAAGTCTCGAGATACTGTTTTCTCAAGTCTGTATATTTCTCAATATATTATTATGCCCACGCTAAAGATTGTCTGAAGTAACGTGTATGAGAACCCTGTTCGTTTGAGATCGGTGAATTTCTACTAATGATAAGATTTTGTGGGATAAAAAGTATTTTCTCCATCATTTATCATATTGAATACTTCTCATAATTAATTCAGTCTGGCTTTTTTTTTTATATCAAATTATGTAGTTTCAAAAGAAGGCGTGCTTAAGAAATTTCAAGTGAGTCCTTGGAAGCAACTCCATATAGGAGTTTGAGAAAGGGTACATGATTTAATATATATTTGTGTACAGTAAAAGTTACTCATGGTATGTATCATTTCAGGGATAGGAGACATTTGCATAAAAAAAATTCGTTTGTCAGGCCAAGGTCATTTTGTAAAATATAATACAAGGACTCGTGAAGCTGTATGAACCTATATTATGATATATATATATATATATGTTGAGTTGTAACTATTGCATTCTGTCGCAAGGTACGTGTTGAGCATTTGTAGGTAGTTGCTCAGTTGCTATTCTGTATTTGGGTGCAAGGCGTTTGTTTTATTATCAAACTCATGCCCTCAGTCTCCCTGCGCTCGAATCAAAATAATTTAATGGTAACTTTCAAGCAAATAAAATAACTTATTTCTTATTAAGAAAAAAAATTGAATATATCCAACTTAAAATTTTCAGTTATTTACACTAAAATAACAAATAAACTCAATTTAAAAATTAAACAATCAAAACATTGTTGTGCTTTTGAGTAGAAAAAACATGATCGCTAAAATTTATAAGCTAATACCAAACAAGCCCTTTAAGTAGATGTGGCTTCTGGAGCTTGGAGAATCTTAGACATAACCGAGCTCAACCTCCTTGAGATTAAGTCCAAGACAGCCAATCGGGTAAAAAATAATGATTCAAACTCAACTCGAATTTATCTACAAGTTTTGTGGTACATATACTTTGAATATAAACTCGCTACTTGTGATTCCAACCAAAACAAGTATCTTAGAACTTGACTCGTTTATACTCGAATAAAACTTCTGAGTTGTTCAAATGTGTAATTAAGCTCAAATTAATTTAACTCATCGCCATCCCAAATGTAAACCATTGCATTTGAGAAGAAAAACATCATAAAGAAAGCATATAAATAACAAGCATCTTTCTTAAATAACTACACATTATTAAGTTAATACTAGTAGATAAGGTTTTCATAACAATCCCCACTAGAGTCAACAAAAACAAGCATGCTACTCCACCCACAAAAATCAACACAAAATCAAGCCATGCCCATCCTAAATTAGATAATTATCTATTTTTTAACACTCCTAAATTACATAATTGAACAACTACCAGAGTTCTCGTGACTCTCATTGGTGGTGTAACAACTATGGTTGTTATAAGGAATTGGTCCATAGTTATCATAGTCGTTACAATAATACCCCGTGCTAGGTGGAACAAAAGGGGACCTTTGGTACATCATCTGAGGCTGTGGGAACATTGGTCCCCTGCTCTGCAAGTCCATCATAAGCGGTGACATGTACGAGCCCCCGTTCGCATTCATCATCATACCGTAAGGGTTGTGTCCAGCTGATAAAACCCCACTCGGGATCTGATTTTGGAAACCCCCGTACCCAATTTGACCTGAGCTGTTTCCAAAAACATTGGTAGCATTATTTCCATTATGACCCCCAAAGTTTAAACTGTTTGCACTATTACCACCCAAATTCAGAAAAGTGCCAGCTTCACTCCCCCGGTTTTGAGCATTGTTCAGCCTCAGAGCCTCGATCAAAACCGGGTCGATTCCAGAATTACCCGAATTTCCCAAAGTCGGATTCCCTTTACAATCACTATTTTTGCTTCCAATTTGATTGATTTTGACATTATTAACCGGATTCGCAATGTTTTTCTTCCCATTGTTGGCAGCTTCAATGGCTTGTTGCCGGAGGATTCCCAAACCGTTTGCTTTTTCTCGCAAGAATCGGAGCTCGTCCACCTCATCTTCACCCTCATCATCAACCTCATCAAAAATGCCGTCCTCATTGGGAATAAAATTGGGGAATTTTTGCTGATTTTTGAAAGCTTCAAGCCCCTTAAGGATCCCCTGTTTAGCGAGTTGATTTTTGTCGTTTTTCTCGTCTTTGAAACAGATTTTGGAATTAGTTTTCAGGTTTTGGTTGGTTTTCTGAGACCACAACTCGGCGTGTTTACCGGATCGGGCCAGTTTCTTGATCAAAGTAGCAGAGTCTACACTACCTGAGACTGTTACCTTTTGTTGCTCTGTATCTATATTCACTTGATAAACACCTGCGATAAATTAGGGAAAAAATCAAAATTGAAGTGATTGCAGGATTGTTGTTTCAGCTGGGTTTTATTTTGAGTTTATAAAATTAATTTTACGTCCGATCCTCGGAAAAGGGTGGATTGTAAAAAAAATAATAATCATTTTTCGCTTATTTATTAATGGTAACCTCTACTATTCACAATTTCACTAACATTTTTTTTCTTAAAAAAAAACTATAAAAACCTAGTTAAGATTTGAAAAATATATTTTTCTATTGTATTTTATGATAAATAATTATTCTACTAATCTTTTACAAATTTTATAGAAAAATTGGTATGAATAATTTCTAAATGTGGATTTTTCTCAAGCAGAAATGAAGTTTTAGAAGCTGAGGTGTATAAATTATTATTTTAAAACAGAAAAGTGGGATGCTATTTTATTTTATTATTAATTATTAAAACAGAAAAGTTCTTTGATCATTGATTTTTTTTTTCTGCAAAAGGTACTTTTAGAACAATAATAATAATTAGGTGAGAGGGAAAAAGAAGACATGGGTCTAAATGTTGAAAGCGAAAAAAATATTTGCAATACAAATTGGAAAAGGATAGTCTCAAAAAATGGAAACATTCTCAAAGTAATATATTTAGAGTTTTTTTCATTGCAAAATTACAAAATATAGTATCATATCCACAAACGGATAAAAGGGACTTAGCTTATCATAATAACAAGTATCAACAATAAACTAGTAAACAAACAGTATTTTCAATCATATTTAAAATCTATTTAAATACCCACGTACTAATAGGGATCTAGTAATGAAAATGCAGAGACTTTATGCATAGAGAAAAATTAAAAAACGGAGTTACCTTCAATCTTCTGAAGGAGCTTTTTCACTTTCATCGTACACCCATCACAGTGTATATTCACTCTCAGCACACAAGTCTACATGCAAGTAAGTAAATAATCATTAAAACAAGATATGAATTTAATGAAAACAACAAAATGCAGAAATAGATGGACAAAATTATTAAGTGTAGCCATCCTCGAAAAATATAAAATATATATATTTTATAAAGAATGTCTACTCATAATATTTTCTTGTAAAGAATGACAATTCTTAATGCATCACTGTATAAAATTTATTTTAAGAACGGGAATAAATGTGGATTTTAAAAAGAAAACCTGGATCTTGAGAAGCTTAAAGTCTCCATCTTTAGTCATTTTTTGCTCGAATAATTGTACGGGAAATGGGGATAAATTTCCTTACTTGTTCACCTAAATAAATGAAGATAATTAAAGAAGCAGAAACAGAGATTCTCCTCTGTTTTCAAAAACAGGACTCACTTTTTTCTCTCACTGGTAAGCAAATAAGTGTACTTAAAGTGCAGAGGAGATCAACCCTACAGAATGCAGAAGATACAGAGAGAGAGAGAGAAAGAGAGAGAGAGAGGGTGGCCTGAATTTTCTGTGATGGAGCTGATGTGATTTGACGTTAAATAGAGAGTTTGAGTTTTGAAAAAAAAAAAAAATAATTTACGAAAAAATTTACAGTGTGGTTGTAGGTGATAATTTCTACCTTGTCACCTTCTTTTATTAATAGCAATAAAGTATTTAATCGTTCGGTCTTTAAGTTAAGCTTATTTATAATTTTGTTCTAGTTAATTAAAAATTTTAAATAATAAGTATGCATTTGCACATATAATAAAATCCAGGGATTAATGTTGTATTTCAATCAAACTACTCGCTACATTATTTGATTAACAAGAAAGTCAATAAACAGTTCCACAAGTATGTATATTATAAAAAGTTTCATATGTCAACTGAAAGGACATATTAAAAAGTCTCTTTTTCCACATTTAATACTCAATTAATTTAATTTTTATTACCTCAATTATCATTATTACCCCATCCGAACTCTTACTTATTTAAGTATTTGAGGGTTTGCGGTCTCTCTATCCGCACTTTCAGGTACCAATGGAAAGCTACAAGAAAGATCATCAGAAGATAGGAGAAGAAAATATAATTAATACTATCGGAGCAAGGATACTAGCCGAAGTTGAAGGAAAATATGGAGAAGATCTAGGCTCGAATTATAACCCCCGAACTACCTGAATCGGAATATTTATCAAAAGAGAGAGTATATCCGATTCACCAATCAAATATATACTCTTCAACAGGCGTCGTCTATGGGAACTTATAGTAGTAGAAGCTTTTAAATTCCCTAACCCATTACTTTCTAAACAAACACTAAAAACCCAAAAGAATATGTCGAAATCTCCCGACATTCGATACCCCCTGTAACGTTCTAGAAATTCAGAGATTTTTTTTTTTTGTATTTTAATAATATTATATAGCATTATATAATATTATTATTACGTATTATATAACGTGATAGTAGCACGATATGCGTGGAGTATATGGTGATGTGCGACGGTATTGTTACTTACGATTATGCACTGTAGTTGCATTGTTTTTTTAATACTGTGACTGTAAGGGGTTCGACCTGCTTGGTTAGGTCACGGGGGTCAAGGGGGAGTCATCCCTTGCAGGGTGGGGGCAAAATTAAGTTCTGGGTAGAGTGCTAGTACACATAGGGTGTGTATCGGTACACAAAGGGAGTACCGGTACACCAAGCCTTTGTACCAGTACACAAACTTTTTAAATTGGTTTATATAAGGCCCCAAAATTTTTCGCCAGCATTGTAGCAACACTGTTGCATCTTTATACAGTATTGAACAGTGGTATAACGATGTAAACTAAACATCTGGGCGCTGGAAAAATTTTCTGATTCAGGAAAGAGACGGAATTGGTGTGATTTCA